>LR753678.1:101597-169093 GCA_902729485.2 Mus minutoides | reverse complement strand
GTTGTTTAGTGAACAAGAAGAACTGGCTATAATTTTAATGAGTAATAGACCTGAATCTGTTACCTTAGTAAAGATATCAGACATTCATTCATGTTGGCCAAGCAGAGAACTTTTTTCTCAAAACATCACTGGAAAAATAGATCATGGTGGTGTGGATTCTTTGAAGACGGTGACTCCCCTTTCTATGAAGACAAGGGACAATTCAGTTGATTGGGTTTCAGCCTTAGCAAAGTTAATGTAATTGCTTCTGTTTATATCCCCTTCGGCCATGTAACTGTAATTGACTGTGTTAGAGCTTGGTTGCATTTAGGCTGTAGCTATTTCACTTTAAGTGATTAGGTTGCTAGAACTACAGATACATTGACAGAATTATGCTTTCCTGGAACTACATTAGATCACTTGCCATTTCCACTAACAGCTGACCTAATCTAGCACCATTTGCTTTTCCAGTTTCACCCACAGTGCACTGTGCTCTGGGCGCATTTTCTGACAATATTGTTTTTATTGTATGTTTTCTGACTGTATTATTCTGACTGTGAACTGAAGAAGAACTATGGCCTTTCTGTATTCCACATCTCTTGCAATCCTTTCTGCATATGAATGTCACATTCATCACGTTAAAAACTGCTGCTGGGGGCTGGTGAGATGGCTCAGCGGGTAAGAGCACCCGACTGCTCTTCTGAAGGTTATAAGTTCAAATCCCAGCATCCACACGGTGGCTCACAACCATCCGTAACGAGATCTTGCGCCCTCTTCTGGAGTGTCTGAAGACAGCTACAGTGTACGTACATTAAAAAAAAAAAGAATAAAATAAAATAAAAGATTAAAAAAAAAAAACAAACTGCTGCTGTAGCCGGGCGTGGTGGCGCACGCCTTTAATCCCAGCACTCTGGAGGCAGAGGCAGGCGGATTTCTGAGTTCGAGGCCAGCCTGGTCTACAGAGTGAGTTCCAGGACAGCCAGGGCTACATTGAGAAACCCTGTCTTGAAAAACAAAAACAGGGGCTGGTGAGATGGCTCAGCGGGTAAGAGCACCCGACTGCTCTTCCGAAGGTGATAAGTTCAAATCCCAGCATCCACATGGTGGCTCACAACCATCTGTAACGAGATCTGGCGCCCTCTTCTGGAGTGTCTGAAGACAGCTACAGTGTACTTACATATAATAAATAAAAATAAATAAAAAAAACAAAAACAAACAAACAAACAAACAAAAATAACAACAAAAAAAACTGCTGCTGTGACCCAGGCTGTGGTGGTTCACACTTTAATGCCAGCACTTGGGAGGCAGAGGCAGATGAATCTCTGAGTTCAAGGCCAGTCTTGTCTATAGAGTGAATTCCAAGACAGCCAAAGCTACATACACAAAATACATACTCTGTTTCAAGAACAAACAAACAAACAAACATCCCCCCCCCAAAAAAAAAAACCCAGCTATTTGGGAGGCTGACTGACAGGAAAATTGAAAATTAGAAATTTGCCAAGGCAATATAGCAAGATATAAAAGCTTCTGTAAAGTAGAAAAAATATATTTGTTTTATATGTCAAGTAAGGGTTTAGTATCCAGAAATCTAGAATACATAAACATATCCTATAACTTGCTAGGTTTGGTGGTGCATGCAGCACGAGAGAAAGACTGGTGGATCTCTGTGAGTTCAAGGCCAGTCTGATGTATAGCAAATTCAGGCCAGCCAGAACTACAAACTGAGATCCTGTTTCAAAACAAACTTTTAAAAAGGTGTGTGTGTGTGTGTGTGTGTGTGTGTGTGTGTATGTGCATGTTGTGTATGTATGTATGTATGTATGTATGTATGTATGTATGTATGTGGGGCACGTGTATGTGCTTGTATGTATGTATGTGGTGTGTGTGTGTGTGTAAGGTGTATGTGTATAGTGTGAGTGTGTCTGTGCACGTATGTTTATGTATGTATGTAAGTGGTGTGTGTGTGTGTGTCTACACAGTTGAGTGCAAGTGTCTGCAGAGGCCAGAAGTGTTGCATTCCCTGAAACTATAGTTGAGTTTGAGGCAGTTGTAAGCCACGGATATAGGTGCTTGGAATCAAACTCACTGGAGTCCTCTTCAAGAGTATTATGTGCTCTTAATTGTCTATTCAGGTCCCCCCCCCCACACTCAGCTCACTCCAATTCTTATAACTCAACAAGAAAAAGACAACTTAGCCGGGTGTGGTGGCGCACGCCTTTAATCCCAGCACTCGGGAGGCAGAGGCAGGCGGATTTCTGAGTTCGAGGCCAGCCTGGTCTACAAAGTGAGTTCCAGGACAGCCAGGGCTATACAGAGAAACCCTGTCTCGAAAAAACCAAAAAAAAAAAAAAAAAAAGAAAAAGACAACTTGATGAGCTAAGGTCTTGTATAGATTATTCTTCCGGAAGATATTCAAGTGGACAAGAATCCAGAAGAGATGTTAGAGCATTAGTCATGTGGGAAATGCAAATCAAACCACAATGAGACACCACTTTATCCCCATGAGAATTGTTGTACAAAATACAAAAACAAACAACAAAAACCTCAGTGACTATGTGTGCGTGAAGATGTAGAAAAATTGGGAGACCTCTTACAACTTCTTTTGAGACCTCCCAGCTAAGAAGATCACAAGTTCAAAAGCCAACCTGAGCTATAGAGTTAGGTCTATGTCAGTCCAGTATACTCTATACAAACATACATACATACATACATACATACATACATACATACATATTGGAGCTGGAGAGATAGCTTAGTGATTAAAAGCACTTATAACTCTTGCAGAGAACCTGAGCTTATTTTCTAGCACCCACATGGATACTCACAACTGTTGGTAATTCCATTTCCAGAGGATCCAACAACCTCTGTAGGCTCCTGAATGCACACAGTGCATAGACATACACTAAGGCACACAAACACACACATACACATAAATGAGTATTTCAAAAACTAAACAAGTAAATAGTACAAGCAATAAGCAAATAATTTGACCCTCAAAAGTGAATACAGAATCACTATCTTTAAGTATATATATTCAAATTTATTGAAATTGTGTTCTCAAACAAAGTTTTTTCTTAAAGTTCTAGAAATCAAGTCCAGCAACCTACACATGACGGGTAAACACTCCACCATTGTACTGTTTCTCCTTGAGCACAAGCAAATATTTATAACATGAATGTTCATAGTGGTACTATTCACAACCATTAAAAGTGTAATAACGCCGGGCATGGTGGCGCAGGCCTTTAGTCCCAGAACTAGGGAGGCAGAGGCAGGCAGATTTCTGAGTTCGAGGCCAGCCTAGTTTACAAAGTGAGTTCCAGGACAGCCAGGGCTATACAGAGAAACCCTGTCTCGAAGAACCAAAAAAAAAAAAAAAAAAAAACCCAAAAAAGTGTAATAACACACATGTCTATTGATTGATGAAAAAACTGAAACTGAGTCCTTTGCAAGAGTAGTGAGTGCTCAGCAGGGTGTGATGGCATATATGTCTTTAATTCCAGCACTCAGGAGGCAGAGGCAGGTGATTTCTGAGTTCCAAGCCAGCCTGATGTACAAAGTGAGTTCCAGAGAACCCTGTCTCTAAAAAGAACAACTACAACAACAGAGTAGTGAGTGCTCTTAATCAATGAGCCATCTCTCCAGTCCCTGTAGAACATTTTCTACTTAATAATTGATGTGCAAGGACCCAACCCATTATGTATACTACCGTAGGGCGAGTGGTTCTGGGTTGTATAAAGACCAGGCGGAGCAAATCAGTAAGCAACAGACCTCCATGGTCTCTGCTTCAGATCCTGCTTCCAGATTCCTCCCTTGAGTTTTTTGTCTTAGTATCTCTCAATGGACTGTGAGCTCAGATATGTAACCCAAATAAACCCTTTCTTCCTCAGGTTACATTTGATAGCTGTTTGATCACAGCAATGGAAAGCAAACTAGTACATAGTTTAAGGCCAGCCTGGGCTAGATACCCTGTCTAGAAATCAGAGGATGGTGTGGGAGGGCCAGATTGGTGAGATGGCTCAATGGGTTAAAGGTGCTTGTCACCAAGTTTGATATTATAGTTTGATACCTGGGGCCCACGTGCTGAAGAGAACTGACTCTTACCATACACTTGCTCTGTCCCATGTATACACACACACACACACACACACACACACACATACAATGTAAAAGAAGTTTTATTTATTTTCTTTAAAATTGTAGAGCAAAAGCTGGGCGTGGTGGCACATGCCTTTAATCCCAGCACTTGGGAGGCAGAGGCAGGCGGATTTCTGAGTTCGAGGCCAGCCTGGTCTACAAAGTGAGTTCCAGGACAGCCAGGGCTATACAGAGAAACCCTGGCTCGAAAAACCAAAAAAAAAAAAAAAAAAAAATTTGTAGAGCAAGGAGGTAGTTTGATGGCTGGTGGTGCTTATTGGAGGGAGACTCAGGGAACAACTGATTTTCTTTGGGAATGATGAAAACATTTTGGAAATAGATAGTAATGGTTGCACAACACCACAAATATCAACAACTAATGAACTGAACACTTTAAAATGATCACTAAATATTTATATTAGATTTGCTTATTTATTTACTATACATGTGTGATTGTTTTGTTCCCATGTATGTCTGGGTGTCATGTGCATCCTGGAACTGTAGTCACAGACAGTTGTGAACCATCTGGGAATAGAACCCAGATTCTCTGAAAGAACAAGTGCTCTTAACTGTTGAACTATCTCTCCTAAATCCAAAACTATTTTTAAAATAATTTGTTTTCGGGGCTGGTGAGATGGCTCAGCGGGTAAGAGCACCCGACTGCTCTTCCGAAGGTGATAAGTTCAAATCCCAGCATCCACATGGTGGCTCACAACAATCCGTAACGAGATCTGGCACCCTCTTCTGGAGTGTCTGAAGACAGCTACAGTGTACTTACATATAATAAATAAAATAAATCTTAAAAAAAAAAAATTTTGTTTTCAAGACGGGCATGGTGGTGCACGCCTTTAATCCCAGCACTCGGGAGGCAGAGGCAGGCGGATTTCTGAGTTCGAGGCCAGCCTGGTCTACAAAGTGAGTTCCAGGACAGCCAGGGCGCACAGAGAAACCCTGTCTCGAAAAACCATAAATAAATAAATAAATAAATAAATAAATAAGTAAAAAAATAAATAAATAAATAAAAAACAAGTAGCATTATATAGATTGAACAGGTTATATTTAGAAAGATATATGCACGCCGGGCGTGGTGGTGCATGCCTTTAATCCCAGCACTCGGGAGGCAGAGGCAGGCGGATTTCTGAGTTCGAGGCCAGCCTGGTCTACAAAGTGAGTTCCAGGATAGCCAGGGCTATAAAGAGAAACCCTGTCTCGAAAAACCAAAAAAAAAAAAAGCCGGGCATGGTGGCGCACGCCTTTAATCCCAGCACTTGGGAGGCAGAGGCAGGCGGATTTCTGAGTTCAAGGCCAGCCTGGTCTACAGAGTGAGTTCCAGGACAGCCAGGGCTACACAGAGAAACCCTGTCTCGAAAAACAAAAAAAACAAACAAACAAAAAAAGAAAGATATATGCATAGAATAACAGTTAATAAAAAAGATGCTAAAAATTTTAAAGGGGTTGGGCAGTGGTTGTGCACGCCTTTAATCCCAGCACTTGGGAGGCAGAGGCAGGTGGATTTCTGAGTTTGAGGCCAGCCTGGTCTACAGAGTGAGTTCCAGGACAGCCAGGGCTACACAGAAAACCCTGTCTCAAAAACAAACAAACAAACAAAAAAAAATTAAAGGGAACTGAGGTGGGGGGTGTATATAGAATAGTGTGAAGACAGGAAAGGGAAATGATGAAATTATATTACAATCTCAAAAAGAAAAGAAAAAAGCACGTGCCTTTTGGAGCAGCATCTCATGTAGCCCAGGCTGGCCTCAAACTTACTATGCATCACAGGTTGACTGATCTTTAACTACTGATCCTCCTGCCTCCACTTCCTGGGAGATCTGGGATCACAGACTTGTGCCACCACACCCAGTATATTTTTTCTTGAGTGTTCAATTATTTTCAATAAATAACTATAGTATAGCATTTAACCATTCACATATTTTTTTCTTTTCTTTTTTTTTTTTTTTTGGATAGTGGTGGCTTTAATTCCAGCACTCAGGAAGCAAAGATAGATCTATGTGAGTTCAAGAACAGCCTCGTTTACAGAGTCAAGTCTAAGACAGCTAGAGCTAGAAAGAGATCCTGTCTCAAAAAACCCAAACCTGAACCACAACAAAGGAACTGGACATGGTGGTGCACACCTTTAATCTCTGCAACCTAGAGGCAGAGGCAGGAAAATCTTTGTGAGTTCAAGTTCTAGGCCAGTCAGGGCTACAAAGTGAGACCCTACCCAAAAAAAAAAAAAAAAACCATGAAGTTGGGGTGTACAAACGTAGATCTAGGAGGAATTGAGGAGAAGAAGAAGTGGTGGTTCTGAATGTGATCAAAGTACATCGCATGGAACTCTGAAATAATAAAAATATTAAAAACAAAAAACCAACTATAATAAACAACCCCACCAGATATATTAAACAATAAATAATTGAATGGTTGAGCATTATGCTTAGCACATAATAAATGGGCAGAAAATGTTAGTATTATCATTAATCTGCCAAAGCAAGAACAATGCCACAGGGACAGGAGAGATGGTTTATCCTTTAACAACTATGGCTGCTCTTCCAGAGTACCCAGGTTTGATTCCCAGAACCCAAGTAGCAGCTCACAATCCCATTGCAACTCCAGTTCAAAGGGATCTGATATCATTTTCTGGCCTCCACAGGTACCAGGCATGTAAACGGTGTGCAGATATATGGACTTAGGGTTTCTATTGCTGTGATGAAGCACTATGGCTAAAAAATAAGTTAGGGAGCAAAGAGTTTATTTGGCTTACACTACCCTATGGCTGTTCATCACTGAAGGAAGTTAGGACAGGAACTCAAGCAGGGCAGGAACCTGGAGGTAGGAACTTATGCAGAGATCATGGAGAGGTGCAGTGGTGCCAGCCCTGATAGGGTCGGGTACTGAGATGGGACACAGCATTAGATGGAGGCCAAAGGCTGATGATCTCTAGCCTTGTAACTCTTTCTTACTGTTTTGGGGGTCAGAAGCTGATAGCTTCTGACTATTTAACTTTCTTGCTATTCTTTGGCTAAAAGCCACTGGTTTCTGGCTAATTAACTCCTGCTGATCACAGCAAGGAATTAAGAGAAAAGGCTTAGTTTCTGTCTGGCTCAAGGGCCCCTCTCTGACCAGAGGAGAGGCTTGAAGTTCGTTAACTCTTCATGAGTCAGAGAGAAAAGAAGAGGAAAGGGAGAATTTTCTTATTTTGTAATGGCTCTTCCCTCCTGAAAATCTGGAAATTTCAATCTCAATCTCTCTTTCTCTCTCCCTCTCCCTTTCTCCCTCCTTCTCTCTCTTTTTCTCCCCCCAACCCTTGCTCAGAATTGAACTCAGGTACTTTGGAAGTACAGCCAGTGCTCCAAATCGCTGTCTCACTGTGTAGTCCTGTCTGGCCTGGAACTCTTTATGTAGACCAGGCTGGCCTCAAACTCAGAAAGATTTGCCTCTTTCTCCCTAGTTCTAGGATAAATGGTGGAACCACCATGGCCAGCTACAAACCTTCTTTATCTACTCAGAAGGTACCATTCTGATCCCCTTTCTGCCTTGGTCCTTATGCTTTCCATTCTCTCTAATCTTCAATGCCTTACTATCCTATCTTATATTGAACCAAAGTGGGAAAACGTTGCCCATCAAAATGTAGGTCTCCTGTACTCAACTCCCAGAAAGAAAGTGGGCAGTGGGCGGCAGATTCCCTGAAGCTGAGCTAAGGGACATAGGAGCGGACAACTAAACTCAGGTCATCCACACTAAGAGTATGAGCTCTTAACTACTCAGCCATTTCTCCAGTCCCCAGACACATTTTTTTGTTTGTTTGTTTTTTGAGACAGGGTTTCTCTGTATAGCCCTGGCTGTCCTGGAACTCACTTTGTAGACTAGGCTGGCCTTGAACTCAGAAATCCGCCTGCCTCTGCCTCCCGAGTGCTGGGATTAAAGGCGTGCGCCACCAGGCCCGGCTCACTTTTCTTTTTTTTTTTTTGGTTTTTCGAGACAGGGTTTCTCTGTTTAGCCCTGGCTGTCCTGGAACTCACTTTGTAGACCAGGCTGGCCTCAAACTCAGAAATCCGCCTGCCTCTGCCTCCCAAGTGCTGGGATTAAAGGCGTGTACCACCACGCCCGGCCTACTTTTTTTTTTTTTTTAAAGTAAATTACATTAAAAATATTTAGGGTTGGGGCTGGAGAGATAGATGGCTCAATGGTTAAGAAAGGACATTGGCTGCTTTCTCTTCCAGAGGTCCTGGGTTCAATTCCCAGCAACCACATGGTGGCTCACAACCATCTGTAATGAGATCCGATGCCCTCTTCTGGTGTGTTTGAAGACAGCTACGGTGTACTCATATAAATGAAATATATAAATCTTTAAAAAATATATTTATTGTGTATGTGTGCATGTGACACTTGTATATCCTGGGATATACTTCTCGAGACCTTGGTTTGTGTAGTTAACGCTTGACTGCCTATAGCTAACTTGGTGAACTTTCCAAGGTTTTTTAAATGATCCAAGGACACTACAGCTGTGGATATCCCACAGGACTTAATGGTGGCGCTGGGAATCTGGACTCGGGCAGGGCTTCTCTGCAAGGCTAATGCTAAGAGCCACAAATAGCACCCCCTATAGCGAGTGCGAATTGGAGGCTGACAGAATCACGTGGTTTCCTCCTACCAATAGCAAAGTAACAATCGCTTCCTCCGTTCCCCATGGAAACAACACCGCCCTCAATGATCCTCCCGCTCCTTCAGTGCTGAGGTTTTGGCCTTTCATTGAAAATTCCGGGTGACAATCTAACAGCTGCCTCTTCTGGCTGGACAGTTGGCTTCCGTGAAGCGAATGACTACGCTGACTGGTCAAGACGCGAAGGCTGGCTCATCTTCACCCAATGTTGCTTCTTTGGGGCGGGACCTAGCGAAGACTCAGGGCCAATCAGCGGTGACGTCGCTTGTGCGACTCCACGTCGGCAGCAGCTGCGAGCAAGATGGAGGCGCTGATTTTGGTAGGAGCTGGAGGGCTAGTGGCTCCGTTGTGGTGTCCAGGGGGTCCGGGAGGTGGGGCTCATCAGCTGGGGCCGGGAGAGGGTTCCGGACAGGCCTCGGGGGCCGAAGCTCCCGCTATCTGAGCAATGCAAGTGTGGCCTACATGGGAGCCAGAGCTGCCGTATAGAGTAGGAAGCCTTGCCGGGAAGAGAGCAAGAGTCAATGGCAAAGTTGAAGAGAATATGCGGAGTCCTTAGGAGAATTCTGAGTGCGCTGGAGGGATGTTTTTCAAGTTCTCCCCGATGGTTAGTGTTATGGATCATACCTACTTGAGTTTCCCCAAACCCTCATATTCTAGTCCCCCAAGTTGCAATGGCAGAATAGAGGTATTTTGTCAGCTCCAGATCCTCCTGGTGGTGGTCAGAATTCGATTACCTTTTGGCAATTCCATGTCCTGTTCCTTTACAGAACTTGTTTTTGTTTTCCTGTTAATCCTTAGTATGAAATTCTGTCATGATTGAGAGTCAGCGTTCCATCCAGGTTCAGGAATACTTGGTAGAGCTAGTATAGATTTTGGAGGGTTTTTTTTTTTTTTTTCTGACCCCTTATTCTTCTCCTCTCTTCTCCTTCAGACTATAGGAACTCATACTGTAGGATCTGTTTCTGTCTTCTTGCTTACATGAGAATTGTGATTATAGAAGTGCATTAGCTCTCTTGTCCCTTGATCCTTTCTGCTTGTTCAAATAAAACACTGCCCCTTTAGAACAGGATCAGAGCATTTCTTTCTTTCAAGGCACTGACTGGCAGTTTGGAGACCCATGAGTCTACCTACCTGTGTCTCTGTGTTAGTGTAGGAATTTAACTTCCAGCTTCTTTCCTTTAGTTGGACTCCAGGATTGTTTTCAAGAGTCTTCCTTAGCTCCTGTTTTCATTTATATTTCTTTTTTTTTTTTTTTTCTCCTTGTTCCGGTCAACCCCGCTCGCTCCCGCCGGCTCTGCTCGCTCCGGCCAGCCTCACTCACTCCCGGCCGCCCCCGTACGGCCCCCGCTCGTTCCAGCCGGCCCGGCTCGCTCTGATCGGCTCCGCTTGCTCCGGTTGGCCCCGCTCGTTCCGGCCGTCCCCGTTCGGCTCCGCTCGCTCCAGACAGCCTCACTTGCTCCGGTTGGTCTCTCCAGTCCAAGGAGTCATTTTTCTTATTATTCTTCATAAGTACGCTGTAGCTGACTTCAGACGCACCAGAGGAGGGCGTCAGATCTTGTTACGGGTGGTTGTAAGCCACCATGTGGTTGCTGGGATTTGAACTCATCACCTTCGGAAGAGCAGTCGGGTGCTCTAACCGGCTGAGCCATCTCACCAGCCCCCTTCATTTATATTTCTTGTAAGTGTACATATTAAACTCTTGTCAGTAAAAAAGTTTTTTCTTCTTCTTCTTTTTTTTTTTTTTTTTTTTTTTTTTTGGCTTTTCGAGACAGGGTTTCTCTGTATAGCCTTGACTGTCCTGGAACTCACTCTGTAGACCAGGCTGGCCTCGAACTCAGAAATCCGCCTGCCTCTGCCTCCCAAGTGCTGGGATTACAGGCGTGCGCCACCACGCCCAGCTCTTCTTTCTTTTTTTTAAAGGAAAAAAAGTTTTTTGAGACAGAGTCCCTCTCTACCTTCCCCTTTCCTGATGCCCTAGCTACTCATTATGTAAGCCATGTTGGCCTCAAACTCACAGAGATCCACCTACCTCTACCCTCCAAGTTCAGAGACTAGAGGTATGTGCCACCACACCAACTTGTTTTAGTTTTTTGACTGAGAGTTTCATGTAGGTGTGACTGGAATCAACTTTGCCACGTATCCAGGGCAGACGTCTATACTCACCTGGCATTTATGTGGGAATTTGAACTTTGGTTTTCTTATTTGTATAACAAGCACTTTAACCACTTACCTAGCTGTTCAAACCTCCTTACTTCCCTTCTTGCAAATATCAAAGAGAATTTATTCTCATCATATGTGTTGGACAAGTTGAAGCAAAATGTTTAATGTCTTGAATAGTTCAAGTATTTACTATACCAGTCAATGAGTTTTTAAAAATCTTGTGACTGATGTGTATAGAGTCTGTGAAACTGGTTTCCTTGGATATTTTTGGTCTTTTTAATCAGGTGTGGTGGCTCACACCTGTAACCTCAGCACTCAGGCTACGGCCATATAGTTGCTAGTTTGAGGCTAGCCTGGGTTACAAAATAAGACCAAAATTAATGTAATTTAGTCGAACCAGTGAGGAAGATGGTACTTGGGGAACTCCTTTCCTATTGGTTCTGTTGCGTTGGGTGTAAATGCTAAGAGCACATGGTCCTTGCTAACTTGCCTGTATATCCCTCACTTTTACTTTTTTGTTTTGTTTTGTTTTGTTTTTTGTTTTTTCGAGACAGGGTTTCTTAGCTGGGCATGGTGGTGCACACCTTTAATTCCAGCACTCAGGAGGCAGAAGCAGGTGGATTTCTGAGTTTGAGGCCAGCCTGGTCTACAAAGTGAGTTTCAGGACAGCCAGGGCTACACAGAGAAACCCTGTCTTGAAAAACAACAACAACAACAACAAAACAAATGTCCTGGACCTCACTTTGTAGACCAGGCCTGCCTCTGTCTCCCAAGTGCGCCTCCACGCCTGGCTCTCACCTGCCTGGCTCTCACCTTTATTTTTATTTATTTATTTTTAAAAATATTTATGTATTTATTTATTCTTTTTTTTTTAAGATTTATTTTATTTATTATATGTAAGTACACTGTAGCTGTCTTCAGACACTCCAGAAGAGGGCGCCAGATCTCGTTATGGATGGTTGTGAGCCACCATGTGGATGCTGGGATTTGAACTTATCACCTTCGGAAGAGCAGTCGGGTGCTCTTACCCGCTGAGCCATCTCACCAGCCCTTTATTTTTATTTTTTTTAAAGATTTATTTATTTATTATATGTAAGTACACTGTAGCTATCTTCAGACACTCCAGAAGAGAGCATCAGATGGTTGTGAGCCACCATGTGGTTGCTGGGATTTGAACTCCGGACCTTGAGAAGAGCAGTCGGCGCTCTTAACCACTGAGCCATCTCACCAGCCCACCTTTATTAAAACTATACTGAGCCTTTGTCACTAGCACCTTGTACTGGGTTTAGGGAAGCAGAGCTGTAGGAAAAGACTTTAAGGAAGGGCAGTGCCAAAACTCCACTCCATTTTTGTTTCCTTGTTCTCTCAGAACAATTTTTTTTTTTTTTTTTTTTTTTTTGACACTGTCTCATTTGGTAGCTTGGGCTGGGCTTGAATTTGTCTTATCCCAGTGTCAGCAGGTTTCTGAGGTTTCTGTAGGTTTTTACACCTACTTCTTCAGTTTGCAGAATTTTCCTTTCAGCCATGGGTTGTATAAACTTTTTGTTGATGATAAAATAACTACAGGAACCTATGGATTGTGACTCCCACCTTTAATCTCAGTGCTTGGTAGGCACAGGCAGGTGGATGTCTTGAGAGTCTGAAGCAAGCCTGGTCTACTTAGCGAGTTCTCAGACAGTCAAAGCTATGTAGATAGAGAGACCCTGTCTCAATAAACAAACAAACCAAACCTACAGGTATTAGTTTTTGCACTGATTTTTAAAGTTCTTTTTTTTTTTTTTTAGATTTTATTTATTATATGTAAGTATACTGTAGCTGTCTTTAGACACTCCAAAAGGGGGAGTCAGATCTCATTATGGGTGGTTGTGAGCCACCATGTGGTTGCTGGGATTTGAACTCAGCACCTTCAGAAGAGCAGTCGGGTGCTCTTAACTGCTGAGCCATCTCACCAGCCCGATATTTAAAGTTCTTGAGGATTAAACTATTGTCTTTTTTCCCCCTATGTTCTTTCCAACTTTATTTAATGATTTTTTTTTGAAACTGGGTGTCATTATGTGGTCCTGCCTTGCTTCGATCTTACTGTGTAGATCAAGGTGGTTTAAACTCAAAGATTCTCCTCTGGCTCCTGAGTACTAGGATTAATGTTGTTTGTTTTTGTGCCCATCACCACCACCACCACCACCATCATCACCACCACCACCACCATCATCACCATCATCACATTTATTTATCTTTTGAGACATGGTCTCTTTTTTGTTTGGTTGGTTTTTTTGTTTTTGTTTTTTTGAGACAGGGTTTCTCTGTATAGTCTTGGCTGTCCTGGAACTCACTTTGTAGACCAGGCTGGCCTCGAACTCAGAAATCTACCTGCCTCTGCCTCCCAAGTGCTGGGATTACAGGCGTGTGCCACCACGCCCATCAGAGACAGGGTCTCTTTACATAGTCTTTTTTGTTTGCTTGTTTTTTGGTTTAAAGATTCATTTATTATTATACATAAGTACACTGTAACTGTCTTCAGACACACCAGAAGAGGGCATCAGATCTCATTAAGGATAGTTGTAAACCGGGGCTGGTGAGATGGCTCAGCCGGTTAGAGCACCCGACTGCTCTTCCGAAGGTGATGAGTTCAAATCCCAGCAACCACATGGTGGCTTACAACCACCCGTAACAAGATCTGACGCCCTCCTCTGGTGCGTCTGAAGTCAGCTACAGCGTACTTATGAAGAATAATAAGAAATGAATCCTTGGACTGGAGAGACCAACNGAGGATATTGGATCCTCTGGAACTGGAGTTATAGGCAGTTGTTTCTTTATGAGGGTATTAGGAACTGAACTCAAGTCCTCTCCGAGAGGCAGGAGGATTTTGAGTTTGAAGCTAGCTTGAGCACATGGTAAGACCCTGTGCCAAAAAAGAAAGCAGCAAGCAAAAACTCAAGAAATCTCTAAATCTATACTGAGCTGAAGAGCTTACTGTACCTGGATAGTACTGAGAAGCTACTCTTAGAGAGGACATGATACTAAGCTGCCTCCAAGTTTCTTCCTCTTGCATTTCTGTTTGCTGATTTGGTAGAACCTCTGGGGAAGCCTGATCAAACATGTTCTGGTCTCACCTCCGCAAAGCACACAAATGTACAATGTTGAGAAGAGGAAAGGAAGATCTAGAGGGCGAAGAAATGGGTCAGAATCTGCCTTTGTCAGGGCATTTCTAGGTACAGTAGATTCTTTTTTTTTTTTTTTTTTAATTTTATTTATTATATGTAAGTACACTGTAGCTGTCTTCAGACACTCCAGAAGAGGGCGCCAGATCTCATTAAGGATGGTTGTGAGCCACCATGTGGTTGCTGGGATTTGAACTTATCACCTTCGGAAGAGCAGTCGGGTGCTCTTACCCGCTGAGCCATCTCACCAGCCCCCGGGTACAGTAGATTCTTTCATTGAGGTACTTTACAGTGGATGCTTCTTGAATTAAGCAACCAGCCTTGGGGGATGGAGAGATGGCTCAGGGGATAAGAGCATTTGCTTTCTTGCAGAGGACCTGAGCTGGCTTTAACTCCAGCATCCATATGGTGGTTCATAACCACCTGCAGCACCAGTTTCAGGGGATCTGACACCATCTTCTGACCTTAGGCCTTAGGCAAGCATGTGATGCATACACATGCAGGCAAACAGTCATAAAAATAAATACTGAGAAAAGCAGTGCAGCCTTAGTTCATAGTTGGATTTACCAAATCTTCTTCCAGTCCTTTTCTCTCAGTTCCCATTCTGGTTTTGGTCTCAGTTCCCTCTGCTGCTCTTTTTCTGGCTCTCCTGTTCTCAGTTGTTAGTGGAGAGGAATCTGCAGGTTGCCATTCTCCATTTGTAATCTGGAATCTTAATTTACACTTTCCTTCAGCCTTTGCTTTTTATTTCTCCCACCCTCAAAGCTGAATTACTATAGCAATTCAGGTGCTTAAAAACTTTGTACAGAGGGATTTTTTTTTCTTCCTATTTCCAAGTTTTAATTTCTGTGTTTCCAGTGTTTTACAGATTAGACTTTAATACCATCCATTGTCTCACCTTAATATTTTATCCTAAAACTGACAAAATCCTGATTTCCACTTCTCATTCAAATATCAGGGCATCTAAAGTGCACCAGGATGTATATGCATCTAGAGGAGGAAGCTGCAGGACACATTGGTGACTCAAAGGTTGACATTGTTTCAGTGGCCTTTGCTTCCTGAATCATCTTAATGGGGCTTTTGTTAAATTCCTTTGGCACTAACAGTGGAGATACTTGGCCTGAGTGCCCCCTCCCCCTGCTTTGGGCAAAGGTATCAATTACATTAAGCCCCAAAGCACTCCCATCTTGTCCCTGGCAGTCCCCTGTGCCCCTCTCCCAGCTGCGTCCTTGCTGGTGCTTGGCCCCTCCATTTCGTTAGGAGAAGCAATCTCCTTATTCCTGCACTGAGGAGATATATTTCTCAGGCAGGGCTTGAGCCGTGCCAGCACTACCCGTGGTGAGGTCCCTGGCAGCCATAAAAATTTTTATTGTGATTATGTTGGTGTCGGAGTGTCCATCTGGGTTATTGCACACCTAGTTTAATTGATTGAAGTTTAATTTATTGACACTTCAAATTAAATGATCAGAATAAACTGTGCTGTTACTCTGGCTGGCTTGTTTTAATGGTTGATTGCTGGAAGCAGACCTTGGCTTGAACTAAAACCCCAAAAGAGTAATTGACGCTGCTTCTAACTCTCCCCATGTCTTGCCCTCTAAGAAGACCTCGTTATAGATTTCCGACGTACTTATTTATATATTTTTTTCCTCTCCTTCACAGTAGTGGGAAAGGGTTGGTCCCTGGCAAGGTATAAATTATATGAAAGGTCTAGGGGAACCATCACATGCTCTGAAAGGGAGGAGGAGGCCTCTACATAAAGAAAACCAGACCCCAGAGAAGCCAGGTCCTCCCAGGGAGGCAGATTGTGAGTGCAGCTGCCCACCTATGTGAGGGAACCTCAAGGCTGGGCTCCTTCTCATTTGTGTTCTTGCTGCTTGTTGTTTCTTATTCCATTGGCATGGTGTGACTGGTATAGGCAGGGTGTTGACAGAAAAAGTAAAGGAAAGAGGAGCTGAAGGGGGCAGTAAAGATGGAACAGGCATCACCAGGGCCGGTGCAGCCACTTTTGCTGGAATAATGAGGGATTACAGTGGATGAAGATGACCTGGGAGGCTAAGTCCATGTGCCCTGTGAGATGCCAGTGCTGGCAAAGGCCCTCTAGGTTTCCCTCTTTTGGTGTTGAGCAGTGTGGTTCTCTCATAGCAGACTGTTAGATTTCTTCTGTCCTTACATTGCCTAGCCTTTGTCACCTTCATGTCTTCAGGAAATCCTTTTGTGTGCTGAGGAGGAAAGCTTATTCCGTGCTGGGAATGAAGCTCAATTGGAAGAGTGCATACCTGGCATCCCATAAATTGGGTAAGGTGGTACACACTGTAGCCTTCGTACTCAGTAGATAGAATCAGAAAGATCAGAAATTCAAGGTCAGTCTGGAATATCTGAGGACCCCCCCCCAAAAAAAATAAATAATGAAAATCAGAGAGTAGAAAGTCTGCATTTTACTGGCTTTTATTTTTTCTTCACCATCAGTGTACCTAACTCCATTTTTACCAGATTGCTTTGTCAACCAATTGTCCCCAACTTTTTTCTGTATGTGTGTGTTGGGGGTGTTAATTATATAGCCCAGGCTAGCCTTAATTTATGATTCTCTTGTCTCATTTTCCTGCATAGGAGTTACAGGTATGTGCCACCAAAGCCCAGCCTCCATCTTCTCTGTTATGTAGTTAGACTGAAGAACACAGAAACTGTTCACTCTGTCTTTAGATCCTTTGTCTGGAGCAGAGGGCCGCAGGATTAGGCATGATATAAACTAGGGTCAAGGACGAACCATAAGTGGATCTAAGCTGATGGTGGGTGTCTGTAACTCCCAGCACTTGGGAAGCTGAGACAGGATTCCTGGCCTGAGGCTAAAAGTTTGAGGCCAGGGGGGCTGGAGAGATGCCTCAGTGGTTAAGAGCACTGACTGCTCTTCTGAAGGTCCTGAGTTCAAATTCCAGCAACCACATGATGGCTCACAACCATCCGTAATGAGATCTGATGCCCTCTTCTGGTGCATCTGAAGACAGCTGCAGTGTACTTAGATATAATAATAAATAAATCTTAAAAAAAAAATGTTTGGCCGGGCGTGGTGGCGCACGCCTTTAATCCCAGCACTCAGGAGGCAGAGGCAGGCGGATTTCTGAGTTCAAGTCCAGCCTGGTCTACAGAGTGAGTTCCAGGACAGCCAGGGCCACACAGAGAAACCCTGTCTCGAAAAACCAAAAAAAAAAAAAAAAAAAAAGTTTGAGGCCAGGATGAAAACTGTAGTAAAATCCTGCCTTGAAAAAAAAAGTGAAAAGAAATTCACATCAAGAAATTAAGGAGCTGGGCGTGGTGGCACACGCCTTTAATCCCAGCACTCGGGAGGCAGAGGCAGGCAGATTTCTGAGTTCCGAGGCCAGCCTGGTCTACAAAGTGAGTTCCAGGACAGCCAGGGTTGTACAGAGAAACCCTGTCTTGAAAAAACAAAAAAAACAAACAAAAAAAAAAAGAAATTAATTAAGGCTTGTTGGAGAGATGTCTCAGAGGTTAAGAGCACTCAGAGGTCCTGAATTCAATTCCCAGCAACCACATGGTGGCTCATAATGAGATCTGGCGCCCTCTTCTAACTATGCAGCCAGAACGTTAAATACATAATAAAATTTTTAAAAAAGAGAAAGAAAGTAAGACTTTAGGGTGTTTTAAATTTAGATGTCCAGTCAGGCATGGGCACAGGCTCGTTCTAGTACTGGGGAGGCTTAGCTGGAGGGTTGCAAATTCCAGGCTTGTTTAGGTTATATACTGAGGCCCTGTCTCAAAATACACAAGGGCTGGGGATATAGTACATTGATATCATTGGAAAGAAAAAGAACAAAAAGTGTTTCTAGTCCCTTTTGACTTTTTTTTTCCCTTTGCTGAATAATATTTAAATGTGGCTTCTGAAGTACCCAATTTAGGTGGCAGGGTATTCTTTTTTTTTTTTTGGGGGGGGGGGTTTTGGCTTTTTTCGAGACAGGGTTTTAGGGTTTCTCTGTGTAGCCCTGGCTGTCCTGGAACTCACTTTGTAGACCAGGCTGGCCTCGAACTCAGAAATCCACCTGCCTCTGCCTCCCGAGTGCTGGGATTAAAGGTGTGCGCCACCACGCCCGGCGCTGGCAGGGTGTTCTGATGTAGCACTTAGGCCTGGCTGAGGAATACATTTGATTTCAGTTTACCTGGTTGTCAGCATTACCACCTCATTTATGTGAATCCTTTTGACTGGTAATGGCTGAAGAGTTAGGAATTGTGTGACCCCTGGGATGGGGGAATTCTTCAACAGCTAGGTGTCCTGAGTTTTCAGGAAATACGTAGGGAGCTGGGCTATAGTGCAGGCCTTTAATCCCATCACTCGGGAGGCAGGTGGATCTCTGAGTTCAAAGCCAGCCTGGTCTACAGAGGGAGTTCCAGGAAGGCCAAAGCTACAAAAAGAAACCCTGTGTGTGTGGGTTATGGGGATGTGGGGGGGGGGAGATTAAGATGAAGAGAAGGAGAGAGGGGAGCAGAGGAAGGAAGGAAGAATGAATGAATGAATGAATACCTGAGGGTCTGGAGAGATGACTCAGCACATAAGAAAAGCACTTGTTGGGGCTGGTGAGATGGCTCAGCAGGTAAGAGCACCCGACTGCTCTTCCGAAGGTGATAAGTTCAAATCCCAGCATCCACATGGTGGCTCACAACCATCTGTAACGAGATCTGGTGCCCTCTTCTGGAGTGTCTGAAGACAGCTACAGTGTATTTACATATAATAAATAAAATAAATCTTAAAAAAAAAAAAAAAGAAAAGCACTTGTTGCTTTTACAGAGAACCCAGGTTTAGTTCCTAGTGCTCACAGATCACAGCCTTCCCTAACTACATGTAAAATAAATCTGTTTTACAATTAAAAAAAAAAAACATTAAAAAGGGAAAGGAAGAAAAGCAAAGACCTGGTACTCTACATTGCCTAAGAGCTTGAGGCTTGTTAACTTGTGCAATTTGGTCACCAAAGCTGGCCACTGAAAGCTGGAGGGTTACGGTGCTGACCCCTTACTCCCCCTGCTGGCTGTGAGATCCTTGGCCATATTAACTTACAAAGGCCACATATTTTTATTGAAGTTGTTAACTGACTGAAGGCAGAAAGTCATTCATTTCCTCTTCACATTCAAAAGACTGTTTGGCTTTTTTGAACAGGGTCTCACTATGTAGCTGTGGCTGGCCCAGATCTCACTACGTCTACCAGGGTGTCCTTAGACTGACAGAGATCAGTCTGCTTCTGCCTCCCAAGGGGTTGGGACTAAAGATGTGGGCCACCAAACCCGGGCTCTTCATATAATCTTATCTTCAGAGGATTGAATTTTAAACCTAGTTCAGTCTCACCTGTGTGGTTTGGGTTTTTGTTTGTTTGTTTGCTGGGGACAAAGTTCAGAAATTTTTATCAGCTTATCACAAGGGTCTGCGGTAAATTTTTTTTTTTTAAAGGCACTAACCCTAGCTTATCTAGGTCCAGCCTTTCACTTCTCCTATGAGGAAGCTGAGTATCAGAGAAAGGGAGGGGAAATTTTGAGTTAATAATTTACCCAGAAGCTGGGCGTGGTGGCGCATGCCTTTAATCCCAGCACTCGGGAGGCAGAGGCAGGCGCATTTCTGAGTTTGAGGCCAGCCTGGGCTACAGAGTGAGTTCCAGGACAGCCAGGGCTACACAGAGAAACCCTGTCTCGAAAAAAACTAAAAAAAAAAACAAAAAACAAAAAAAAACTTACTCAGAATTCAGAGATGCCAGCTCCTTCAACTGGCAGAAGTTTTGCCCCATGCTTGGACTCTCCATGTTTCCTATCTGTATGGGGTAGGAAGGTGTATCTGTGTGTGCACACGAGTGCATGTGTGTGTGCATGCGCTCATGCGTGTGCAGGTATGATGAATGTGTGCATATGTATGGAGGGTGCCATTTCTCCCCAGCAGCCAGCCGTGTAGTTGGTTTTTGTTTGTTCATTTGTTTTGTGTTTTGTTGTTGTTACTGTTTTGAGAGGTTTCTCTGTGTAGCCCTGGCTGTCCTAGAACTCTATAGGCCAGGATGGCCAGAGATCCACTACCACTCACTGCCCAGCTGAGTTATAACTGTTGTTTATCTTTTTTATTTGGCTGGCTGGCTAGAAGGGATCTTCTCTTTGCTGCCCCAGTGCTGGGATTGACAGTACATGTGATTAAATGCACAAGTACTTCCACCAACTGAACTATCACTCCAGTTTTTTGGGTTGTTTGTTTGTTTGTTTTGTTTTGAGACAGAGGCTTGTGAACTTATGTAGCTGATGATCTTGAACTTTGAGTCTTCGAACCTCTGCCTCTTCAGTGCTAGGGTTACAGACTGTGATGCCATGTCTGGTTTTATGTAATACTAAGGATTGAACCCAGGGCCTCATGCATGCTAGGGAAATACTATAACAGAACCATAGTCTCAGCTCCTAAGAAGATTCATTCTACATGTGACTTTCTGCCATCAGTACCTCCTGAATATGTGTTCAGTTTCTTCTCTAGAACCAAAATTTGGTTTCATATAAGCTAGATAATTTCTCCAGGACCCATGGGTCTTTTTAAGATAGGGTCTCATTATATAGCCCCAGCAGGCCTGGAACTCTTTATGTAGACTAGATTGGCCCTGAACTTTCAGAGAGCACCCTTTTTCTACCTCTTGAGTGCTGCGATTACAAAGATTTGTGCAACTATGCTTGCCTCATGGGTCTTACTTTCCGGGCTTCTTGTTTTGCCTTTTAATGTGACCGTGTGTGTGAGTGTCTGTGAAGGCCGGAAGAGGGTGTCAGATCCCCTGGAATTGAGAGTCACAGACAGTTATGAGCTGTCTGATGTGGATGCTGGGAACCAAACTCCAGATCTGTAAGAGCAGTAAGCACTCTTAACTGCTGGTCTACCTCCTCAGCCCTGTGAGTTTTTCTTTCTTTCTTTTTTTTTTTTTTAATGTGTTTATTATTCTGGTTTTGGTGCTGGGGGAATGTGGCACAGTCTAAAGCATATTCTGAGCACAGAATCCACCATTGAAGCCCCTGAGCTGTGTTTCCCAAGTCTAAATGCTGTCCTTTTCAAAACTTAGCTAAATTTGCCTTTCATCTGAACTATGTAGGCTTCTGTAGTAAATTAGAGCTCTCAATCTCAGCATACCTTTTAATTTTAGAAAATTTTAACTCAGGGTTAGGTAACAGAAGACCTGCATAGCCGTGTGGTACTGGGAGTAGTATCTAGGAATTTCTCCTTCTATTTTGTTTGGCTTTTGAGACAACGTCCCACTCTATCCTAGGCTGGCCTGGAGCTCACTATGTAGTCCAAATTGGCCTCTTAACTCCTGATCCTGCTCATCCTTCTAAGTGCTAGGGTTACAGGTGTGTGTACTATGAAGGGCTCTCTTAGTTCTAACTCTCTAGGTTTCATTTTATAAGCAGGATGGAAAGACCATCTTGTTACAGTTTTTAATTAATGGATCTATTGGGGCTGGCGAGATGGCTCAGTGGTTAAGAGGACCGACTGCTCTTCTGAAGGTCCTGAGTTCAAATCCCAGCAACCACATGATGGCTCACAACCATCCATAAACAACCATCCATAACGAAATCTGATGCCCTCTTCTGGAGTGTCTGAAGACAGCTACAGTGTACTTACATATAATAAATAAATAAATCTTAAAAAAAAAAAAAAAAAGGATCTATTGCTAAGTCCAAGAATTTTACTATATCCCAAGAATATCTTTGTAAGTAGGGAACACAGACCTTTCCAGGAATCTCAGCCATATTGTTTTGTTTGTTTGTGTGTGCGCATGTATGTATTTGTTTTGGTTTTGGTTCTGTTTTATATGTACAAGTGTTTTGTCTTTATGCATATATGGGCACCGTGTACATGCAGTACCTTCAGAGGCCAGAAGAGGGTGTCAGAACTCCCTGGAACTGGGAGCTGGGATCTGAACCTGAGTCCTCTGCAAGAGCAGCAAACGCTCTTAACCTCTGAGCTGTTTCTTCGGGTTCTTAGGCCTTTTGGTTTTGTGACCTAAGTGAATCAAATAGTTGCTTGTAGTTCTAAAATATCCTGTCTCTCTGCTCTATGTAGACACTATTCCTCCAAGCTTTTTGGTCTCATACAGTGATCTTACCCAAGAATTCACTTACTATTCCATACATATTAATTAAGCCAATAGACTTAATTCTGTAGTTTGGTTTGTATTTGTTTTGAGACAAGGCCATTATTCCCAGCCTGTCCTAGAATTTGACAAGCTGCTGACAATAACCTTGAACTTCTGATCCTCCTGTATCTAGGGTTACAAGCATATGCCACTACCATTAGCTTTCCATATTTTCTTTAACAAACTTGTTTCTATTTTATTTAAAATGCAAAATACATATGAATCAAGTTTGGTGGGGTTTTGTTTGGTGTGTAGATTAAACACAAGGTCTCACACACCTTAGGTGAGCACTCTGCCCAAATGGCTTGGGCCCCAAACCATTGCCTTTCTGGCACTGTTTGCTTGGGCTGTGATCCTGAGGAAGCTGTGTGTCAGGCAGGAAGCCCACAGAGGGCAGCACTGGGAAGGACTCTTCTTCCTCTAGCCTTCCCAGTGTAGGCCCTGGTGCTCCAGACTTGATGTTCCCACCAGGTTTCTGGAGACTCTGATGGAGATCAGAGAGTTAGTTGCAGCAGCCTAGGTGCTTGTTACATGACATTTCAGCTGTCCCAAAGACAGTTTTCTAGTTTTCTTGATAATAAAAGCAGACACGAAAATCTATCCCTGCCACTCCTCCTCCCACAGCCAGTCTGCCTACCCATCACTTACAGGCACTCTTAGCATTTGAGGTGAAGTTCTGTTATACACTCAGGCTGTGGCTCTGAAAGTCAGTGCATCACAGAACTTTGTCTCGAAAGCTTTCTAGCAGCTGCCCATTTGGGGAGTGAGAGGAAAGAATAGATCTTTTCAGTCCCTTGAATATGGTCCTAAGATTGTAGGGTCTTTTTCAAGAGTCAGTATTTAATGCATTACAAGGTCAAAGCCCAGTCCCATTGTCCAGGAAGCTCATTTCTTAGTACCTGGGAATTATTTATAAACATGTCCTTTGCAAAGCTTAGAGTGAAATTACATTATTAGTAATGGCTTTTGGAGCCTTTAAACTGGCTGGTTTTCTGACATGAAGGGAATTCTCAGGTTTCCCCACTCCTGAGAGGTAAAGGCATAGGGTAGAGTGGGGCCAGCTACAACAGAAGTGAGGAGAGCTGGCTCTACTGCAGCATGGGGATGGTGATGCCTTCAAGTGGCATTCTGTCTCCTGCCGAATACCCCAGCTTTCCTTGTTGTGGGTCTTCCTTTGCAAGTTTGAAACAGTCATGCTTTGTTCTGCCTTCCCTCTTCTTCCAGAACTTCAGTGCCTGAAAGCTGGTTTGGTCTCTCCTTTCTCCCTTAACCGTCTTTTACCTTGCTCAGAAAGACCCAGTGTTTCTGTTTTAAGGTTTCTTTGATCATATCTTCTAGGCAGCAAGTGAAAAGAGCCAGGAGCAGAACCCTGGGTTGTCTCTCTGTTGTTAGCATGGTTGTGTAGGTGCTTAGACAGTGCTGGCCACAAGATCATTGGCTCTCCACTCGGCAGGTTGCCGTTAGGGATTTTGGCTTCTGTGAGAGTGGGGTGTGTGCTCCCATTCCTTCCAGGAATACCAGACTCTGGCTGCAAGAACAGTCACCAATGCCAGATTAAGGTCCGGTTGCAACTTGTGGGCAGCTAGCCCTGTGTGGTGCCGTGAGTGTGGATGGAGGGGCACAACCATTTCCTTCTATTAGGATTTTTTTTGTCCATTAAGAAAACTCATTCCCATTGAGGGCTCCATTTTTGGTACAGCCAAGTGGCTGTAGAACAGAGCCTGCTCTGTGGGGTGATCTTTCTGTATGGAGCTAGGAGTTAGTAGCACAACTTCTGTTTGTGGCTCTTAGATTATACTTGAGAAGACTTCCCTATGCCAGCCAGCACAGTTCCCCAGTTGCAGAGGAAATGCTCTTGTCCTTTATTCCAGAGAGCAGTGTGGCTGGGGTGGCAGTTTTCAGTGTGTCAGAGGAGAGGGTGGGTTAGCAAATAATATCATCCCAAAACAATCTCACTACAAAATCCACTTAATTATAATACATCATCATGCCAACACATTTCTTTTTAAACTTTATTCTCGATTTTGAACAAATATTGAGAGTCCGGAATGTGCCAGGGATTGTTCTATGTACTTGAGATGAATTAATGAACAAAATACAAAAATTGGTGAATGTTTTGGTTTGTTTCTTTTGTTTTTTGAGACAGGACGTCATCAAAAATTACCATCATTAGGAATTCAAATCAGATGCACATGAAGTCACACCTGTAATTAGGAAGTAGTAGGTGGATTAGGTTTAAGGTTATACTTGACTGTATACTGGGACTACATAACATAGCCTGCCTTATAAAAAAAAGTAAGTAGGGAAAACAAAGCTTACATTTCTTAGGTTATTTTCTTTCTTTTCTCTCTCTCTCTCTCTCTCTCTCTCTTTCTTTCTTCTTTTTTTTTTTTTTTTTTTTTTTTTTTTTTTTTTTTTTTTTTTTTTTTTTTTTTTTTTTTTTTTTTTTTTTTTTTTTTTTTTGAGACAATACTTACTTGTATAGCCCTGGCTGTCCTGGGACTCGCTTTGTAGCCTTGAACTCAGAGATCTGCCTGCCTCTGCCTCCCAAGTTCTGAGCCAGAACTGCTGGGCTCTTATACCATTTTCAAAAGACTGGGTTAGTGAGCTGGAGAAATAGGCCAGCAGTTAAGAGTCCTGGCTTCTGCCTAGTGGTGATGGCACATACCTTTAATCACAGCAACTTCCGGTACAGAGCCAGTCAAATCTCTGAGTTTAGGCCAGCCTGGTCTACATAGAGAGTTTCAGTACAGCCACAGCTATACAGAGAAATAGAACACTGATTTTTAAGCTGGGTCTGGTGGTATACGCCTTTAATACCAGCAGTAGCAAAGCAAAAGGCAGGCAGATCTCTGTGAGTTCAAGGACAGCCTGGTCTATACAATGAGTTCCAGGACAGGCAGTTTCATAGTAAGACCCTGTGTACAAAACAAAACAAAGCAAAACAAGAGCAAACAAACAACCCAGCACTACCAACAAAATCCACTGGTTTCTCGTCTAGAAGACCCAGGTTCAATTCCTAGCACCCACATGGCATCTTTAATTCCAGTTTTAAGGGATTCTGACACCCTCTCTGGCCTCCAAGGGCACCAATCATGCAAGCGGTACACAAGTTTACATGTAGACAAAACAGCCATACACATTGGGGGTGAAAGGGGGGTGATGGCTTTGGAAGCAGTCTTAAGGGTTCAAGGCCAGCTGGGCTACATATTGAGAGCCGATAGATAGATAGATAGATAGATAGATAGATAGATAGATAGATAGATGTTAAAAAAAAAAAAGGAAAGCCTGAGTTAATACCCACTTCTCTTAAGCTAGGTTTGCTTCTTTTGCATGAAGCCCACCTCTCCAGGAGCCTCACTATACCTCTGTCAGGCTGTAGTCTCTGGATCCTTTACAATAATTCTTTCTTCTGCCTCATGTCTTTGTTAAACTTATATTTTGAAGATGGGTGAGTTTTGTAAGACCAGGAGAGCAAAGCAGATAGACTTGCCTTGGACCAGAGATAGTGAGAAGTAGTCTTGGTGAGACCTCAAATTCTGAGTGGCGAGGCCTTCTGTTCACAGCGCCAGCTGCTCTCACTTCCCCTTTTCCTTCTGAAAGTTGTGAGAAGAAAGAAGAGAACATCAGGCTCAATAGCTTCTCCCAAGTCATCTGTTTGCAATTGAAGAAAGGTGTTAAAGTGTAACCATTACAGCTAAGTTGTGATGGCTTCATGAGAGCCAGTTTCAGCAACTCTGTGTCATTCTGGGGTTTTGTTCTGTTTTACAGGGACCCAGGGCTCCCTGCACACAAACATGCCCTATGGCACTGAGTACTTAGTTCCATTACCTCTCAGACCCTGGAGAGGGTCTCAAATATTTTTCTGTTTGTCACACTTAAGATTCAGGTTGATTTTTATCCTACCCGATTAAGTGGTGACGGTTCATATATATCGAGGAAGGGCTTCATATGTGAACTTTTGGACGATGTCTGTCTTAGAACCAGTGTGTGTGAATGCACAGTCCTGTTCTGTGTGTGGATGGCTTAGAATGGCTTGCTTCAAGCTGCTGCTTTGGGACTGCAGTCACTTCTAAGGGCATTCAACCCTCTTTCAGATGAGCAGTGCTTATTTATTAGCATGGTCACATTCCATGCCCACCTGTGTTCAGGACGCCAAAGAGAATGGGTGACTTAGAAAATGACTTGCAAGGCCTTAGGACCTGGAAATAAGAGCATGTTGAAAGCCTGTGAGTCTGAGACTGTCTCTCTGGGCCTTGGTTATTCTCAGGGGGAGGTATTAGACCTAATCATGCCGCAGTAGGGGACACACAAACCCCTGTGTGACTCTGCAGCTCAATGGGACCAGGGAAAGAAGGTATTAGGCTTGCTAATAGTGATGCCCTGAGAACTGAAGATGTGTTCATGTTTCTTCAGGAGCCCTCCCTGTACACTGTCAAGGCCATCCTGATTCTGGACAATGATGGAGACCGACTCTTCGCCAAGGTGAGATTTGCCTTTATATTAATTTAGGAGCAGGATAGAAACATTGGATACTTAAATATCAGGATTGGCCCTACTAACTCAAATTCTTCAAGAGTGTGATGATTTTGAGAATTCTTTCACCTTACCTTGACTACTACTCCAGGTAAATCCAAGTTGGCAATCCTTCTGTTCCTTAGAGTGTTTTCTGCCTTGTGATCACCCTCATCAGGGCAAGGAAGAGCTTTAGAACCTTAATTCAAGAGCAAAACACTATCTCAATGCTAGAGGCCTCTGTTTATGTTTCTTTTATCCCTTCTGCCCCTGGCCCTTTACCTTGTCACTTGGCCTGAGCTTTTCAGGGAGTCCTCCAGTTTCTGACCTCACCAAGCTGTATGCCCCAGTGAGCTGTTGCTAACTTTGGGTGGATTGAGAGAAGAAAGGACACTCCTCTCCTCCATTCTCCCCCTCCTGTAGAAATATCTTCTGTGCCTAGAGTATTAACTCTGGGCGAGCAGAGCATTAAATCAATCAGCAGGTGGAGATTAGTTAGAATTCACCAGCTGTTCCTCCCTGTAATTGGATGTAACTGTGCAGGACACCTTTGGAAACAGTTATCCAGTTACTAAATGCCAGACCTGTCATAGGTCTCCAGCTGACTGCAACGGATTAGCCCCTAAAGAGCTGTCGCTTTAGCAGCCTGCATCTTCACCCCCTTGCTGGGAGTGCTTGGGAGTGGGCTCAGTAAAGTGCCAACTGCCCGCTTCTCTCAGCCAGCAGAAAGCCAAGATGTGCGGGGCATGAGATGTGGACTTGCCTTGCTGTGGGAGAGATGCTCTTCCAGCCAAGTGGTCCTGTGCACATCTTTAATCCTAGCCCTCTGCACCCAGGTAGGCAGAGGCAAACAGATCTACAGAGTGAGTTCCAGGACAGCCAGGACTACCCAGAGAAACCCTGTCTCAGGAAAAAAAGAAAAGAAAAGAAAGAAACCTTGGTGTTCCTGCAGAGAGGGAGAGTCTGAGGAAGCCTTTCTACATCCAGTGTTCCTTACTTCTCCAGCAGTGTCCCAGACAAGAGTAGCTCCTGGGAAGCATGTGGTGCCAGTGTCCTTAAGAGAGCTGGGAGGTCTCTGCCTTTAGAGTTTTAGAAATGGCTCACAGGATTGTAGGATTGATTACAGCACAGTCCTTCCCTGTTTTTGTTTGCTTGTTTTGTTTTTTAATTTATTTCTCTTCTGGATGTATTTGTGTGAATTTGTTAGAGTAGCCAAAGAACAATTCACAGGAGTCAGCTCTCACTGTCTGCCGTGTTGGTTCCGAGGCCTGGCAGCAATCTCTCTCTCTGTCTTTGTCTCTGTCTCTCTCTCTCCCTCAGCCCCCATCCTCTCCCTCCCTCCCTCCCATTTCCTGCCTCTGTAGTCCTTGCTTCTCTGGCTCAGTGTTTCTCTGTCACTGCATGCCTTGAAGGGGTCATACAAGATCCCAGAGTAGAACACTCACTAATCATTGTGGGCTCACAGCTATGATGACCCAGCCCTGTCTATCTCCTTTCCCTCCCACTAGTACTATGACGACACCTACCCCAGTGTCAAGGAGCAAAAGGCCTTTGAGAAGAACATTTTCAACAAGACCCATCGGACAGATAGTAGGTCATTCTTCACCATTCCTTGTGTTTTGGGGAAACCACGGGAAGGGGGTGTCAGCAGGACTGCAGGAAAAAAAGATAAAGTGACTCGGCCTCCTCTTTTTTTTTTTTCCTCCTCCCCTCATATAATAAACTCTTCAGAAATGTAATAGGGAGGTGAGTGTACCTCACACGGGAATACCGTACTAGAAGCTTTGCTGTTAGCTACCTGTCTAGTCCTTGGATTTATGAGCCTCACTTGACAAATTTAACTGCAGCTCTGCTTATTGTACCGCATCCATTAGGGCAGGTAAATGGAAGCCTGTAAAGGTGACCGCTCTGCATTTTTACCTCCGGAGGATCGCCTGGTATCCTGCCCCATACACAGGGAGGGAAGTAGGCACAGTGGGTGAGGGAGAGCTAGAGAATGTAGACTCCCCTGAGTTTCTAAGTCCCTTCTGCTACCCCTCAAAACAATAAATAGATTCAGTGCGGGGAGGTCATTACAGTTGGCCTTTCCTTGTCTCATGCAGCCCCAGGAATTTGTGGGAAGTTCTCTTGTGCTGCCTCTTCTCCCACCATTCAGTTGCTGCTTTCTTCTCCCAGGTGAAATCGCTCTGTTGGAAGGACTGACAGTGGTCTATAAAAGTAGCATCGATCTCTATTTCTATGTGATTGGCAGCTCCTATGAAAATGAGGTGAGAATCAGTGTGCGTGCTACCTCTGATGTCACTTCTGAAACCCCAGTGGGACACAGCCACTGGCTTGGGGCTTTGCAGAGCCACATTCCTCTGCTATCTGGCAAGCTCATAAAGAGATCTGTCAGAGATCCCTGTCAGTCTTACAGAAGAAATGGCCCAGCTAGAGGAAAGGACGTTTCCCAGGTCTTTTTTTTTTTTTTTTTTTTTTTTTAAATAAGGGGCAGGATCTTACTGTATAACACAGGCTGTTTTCAAATCACATCTATTTTCCAGGTGCTGGAATTACAGACATGAACCACCATCTCCAATTAGAATATACAGTTATATGTTATTAATATTCTTTCCCTCATGGTGGTCTTTTAGATTTTGTTTGTTTCTTTGTTTTTGTTTTATTTTGAGACTCTGTCATACTGTAGCCCAGACCTGCCTCAAACAATGCAATCCTCCTGCCTCAGCCTCTCCAGTGCTGAGATTATAGATGTGAGCCACTATGCCAAGTTCCCATGGTGGTTTTTGTTTTTTGTTTTGTGTGTGGGTGTGGGTATGGGTGGAGGGGGGTGTTAGAGACAGGGATTCTGTGTGTAGCCATGGCTTTGGCTGTCTTAGAACTCATTCTGTAGACCAGACTGGCCTTGAACTCTCAGAGATCCATGTGCCTCTGCCCCTTAGGTACTAGCATCAAAGGTATGTGCCACCACCACCCTGCTAACCACATGGTGGTTTTTCTGTTTGTTTGTTTGTTTTTTAACTTTTTTAAATTGTATTTTACGTGCACTGGTGTTTTGTGTGAAGGTATTAGGTCCCCAGGAACAGGAGTTCCTGACAGTTGTGAGCTGCAATGTAAGTGCTGGGAATTGATCCCAGATCCCGTGGAAGAACAGCCAGTGCTCTTAGCCTCTGAGCCACCTCTCTAGCCCCCACCCACAGTGTTTTTTAAAGGTAGATTTCTGCGGTGTAATTAAGGGCGTGCATGTGTAAGTGTGCTTTAGTTCATGGTGAAGCCATATAGTATGAAGGGGTCACTTGAAGAAGTCTCATGGTATATAGGTGGGTCTGTGAGTATATTCCTAACCTTCCTGAATGCAGGAAAAATGGTTTATTTCAGGTGCTAACAACTTCTGGGAGAGTAGACTGGTACATAAGCCACCAACCACATAATTGTTCATCACAGTTAAGACTTAGAGACCAGGTCCTGCTGAGCCCTTACTGCTGTGTGTGCTCTGTGAGGTGCATTGTTTAAGCTTGGCAGCATTTCTGTGGGTTGGAGGCATTAATGCCTTTGTTTTGCCAACGAGGAAACCAAACCTTAAAGAGCCATATAAAATTACTTGTGTTTGGCTTTTGTCAAACTCTAAAAATAGCTGTATGTGTGATTCACTCACTAACTCTCGAGAGGTTACACATGTAGAACAAGCTGGATTTCAAACCTAGTTCTGACTTGTGAGTCCAAGCTGGGGCTGGGTGTGCAGTTTAGTAGTGAAGTGTTCGAATGGCAAATTTGAAGTTTCAGATTTGATCCCTAGTACTGTTTCTTTGTATTATTTTGTTTATTTTTTGTTTGTTTGTTGTTTTCTTCTAGACAGGGTTTCTCTGTGTAGCCTTAGCTGTCAAGAAACTCGATTTGTAGACCAGGCTGGCCTTGAACTCATATTGATTCACTGCTTCTGATTTCTGAGTGCTGAGATAAAAGCATACGTGACCTCACCTGGCTCTGAGTACCTTTTTTTTTTTTCTTTTAAAGGTTTATTTTATTTATTATATGTAAGTACACTGTAGCTGTCTTCAGGAATTCCAGAAGAAGGCGCCAGATCTCATTAAGGATGGTTGTGAGCCACCAAATGGTTGCTGGGATTTTAACTTATCACCTTCGGAAGAGCAGTCGGGTGCTCTTTCCCGCTGAGCCATCTCACCAGCCCCCTCTGAGTACCATTTTTAAAAAGGACTTTCCAACCACTTCCCTCTGATTTCAGCTCTTAATTAGTTAACGATTTCTAGCTGGGCGTGGTGGCGCACGCCTTTAATCCCAGCACTCGGGAGGCAGAGGCAGGCAGATTTCTGAGTTCGAGGCCAGCCTGGTCTACAAAGTGAGTTCCAGGACAGCCAAGGCTACACAGAGAAACCCTGTCTCGAAAAACCAAAAAAAAAAAAAAAAAAAATATTAGTTAACAATTTCTCTTTTTACTAATCCATCAGGTAGCTAGGGGATAGGGCCTGAAAAGATAGGGCAGCTGTTAAGCTCTTATCACTCCAATCCCAGGGAATCTGGTGCCTTCTTCTGGCCTCTTTAGGTACTGCACACATGTGGTATACAAACAGTTTTAGACACACATGTATATACATTAAATAAAATAATTATTAAAAAGACATAAAGACAGAGAGGCATGTCAATGCACTCTTTTTTTTTTTTTTGGTTTTTCGAGACAGGGTTTCTCTGTGTAGCCCTGGCTGTCCTGGAACTCACTTTGTAGACCAGGCTAGCCTCGAACTCAGAAATCTGCCTGCCTCTGCCTCCCAAGTGCTGGGATTAAAGGCGTGCACCACCACACCCGGTGGCAGTGTACTCTTATTATCCCTGCACTTGGGAAGTACAGGCAGAGTAAGCATCAGGATTTTAGGATTGACCTCAGTTACATAGGTGGTTCAAGACCAACCGAGGCTATGTGACAGACTACCTCAAAAAAGCAAAACGCAGGTGGAAATATTGCTTAGTGTTAAGAATGCTTGCTGTTCTTTCTGAGTACTTGAGGTTGGTTCCTAGTACCCATGCTGGGCAGCTCATTCTCTTTGTAACTCCTGCTCCAAGGAGATCCATTGCCCTCTTCTGGAATCCATGGGCACTCCTGTGCGCATGCATGTAAAGCACACAGAGAGAAAAGTAAATCTTTAATAAAAAGTAAATACACGGGGCTGGAGAGATGGCTCAGCGGTTAAGAGCACTGACTGCTCATGTGAGTACACATGGTGGCTCACAACCATCCATAATGAGATCTGACGCCCTCTTCCGGTTTGTCTGAAGACAGCTACATTGTACTCATATATAAAAACATTAAAAAAAAAAAAAAAAGGGGGCTGGTGAGATGGCTCAGCGGGTAAGAGCACCCGACTGCTCTTCCGAAGGTGATAAGTTCAAATCCCAGCAACCACATGGTGGCTCACAACCATCCGTAACGAGATCTGGCGCCCTCTTCTAGAGTGTCTGAAGACAGCTACAGTGTACTTACATATAATAAATAAAATAAATCTTTAAAAAAAAAAAAAAAAAAAAAAGTAAATACCCAGAGGGCTATAGTTGTCTATAGAGGACTATACCAGCAAAGTCTTGTCTCAATTTCTGCCTTAAAGAAGCCTCCACTTGTGGAATTGCTTAGCAGAACTAAGTTCTTTGAGAAGCCAGAGTCCTTTTGCTGTTGTGTTTACCCTTCACATTATGTCTCTGGCCATTTGTGAAAGCTTATGCTTTTTGATGAGGAATAAAAAGTGGGGTCTGGCTGGGTGTGGTGGCGTACGCCTTTAATCCCAGCACTTGGGAGGCAGAGGCAGGCGGATTTCTGAGTTCGAGGCCAGCCTGGTCTTCAGAGTGAGTTCCAGGACAGCCAAGGCTACACAGAGAAACCCTGTCTCGGAGAAAAAAAAAAAAAAAAAAAAAAGTGGGGTCTGTTTTGGGGTAGCAGTTTTAGGGCCTTGAACCTTTCTTCTCCTTTCTCAACAGCTGATGCTTATGGCTGTTTTGAACTGCCTCTTCGATTCCCTGAGCCAGATGCTGAGGTGAGCAGCCATTCTCATTTTAAATTTGGAAGGGAAGTACCTATTCCTTAGAGCCCGGGATTAGTGTGAAATCGGAGCCACACTGGGGAATTGGTTCAGTGTAAGAAATAGACTTGCTGTTTGTGGATAACTAACTTGAGTGGAGGGTTAGGTGGAGAGAATGGTCTTCACATGGAATTATTCTCTTTCTGAGGGAGGAAAGAGAGTCCTTCAGGAAGAATACCCTATTCTCTGTTTCCTTTGGCTGCCCCATGATTGGAACCAAGGGTGGGCAACTGTTCTACCACTGAGCTTCTCACCTAAACTTTTTTTTTTTTAACATTTATTTATTATTATATCTAAGTACACTGTAGCTGTCTTCAGACACACCAGAAGAAGGCACCAGATCTCATTACGGATGGTTGTGAGCCACCATGTGGGTGCTGGGATTTGAATTCAGAACCTCCAGAAGAGCAGTTGGCGCTCTTAACTACTGAGCCATCTTTCCAGCCCCTAAATTTTTTCTTTATTTTATTTTTCTTTTAATTTAAGACAAGGTCCTAGGCGGGGAAAAAGAAAGAAAGAAAGATACTGAAGACTAATGTAAAGGAGCCCTAACCCTGTCACCCGAACACATCCTGCTTAAGATTCAGTTGGGAGCATGTCAGATGCTCTAAAATAATCAAGAGAGGTTGATTATCTATAGTTTTTCAAGCCTTTGTGTGTCTTGACATCAACTGTTAACCTTAGAGTCTTTGATACACAAATAAAAAATTACCCAGGCTGTCTTAAGATTCTCTTTGTAACCCATGCAACCCTTGAACATGTAATAACCCCTGCTTCATCTTCAAGAGTAGTTTGGAGTACAGACACAGACCTAGTCTGTATGCCTGTACCTACTCTTGTCATGTCCAGTAACTTTGACGGCGTTCTGAGTGCCAGGTGCTTTCCTAGGCTTGTCCTCTGGGTTTGAAGAAGGGGAAAGACAGGGAAGTGACCCAGGTGAAACTTCCCTACCTTGGGAATGGAGGAAACACTGCCAGTTTTCCATTCTGGCCTTTATAGTCTTTCCCTGGACATAGAATGGGCTCACTGTGCTCTTTGCCCTCTACTTCCCCAGTAACCCTCTGTTCCCATGCACACAAGCAAGAGAAGATATAAGATACTTTCTCTGAAAACATTCAAGGCTCTGAACTTCAGCCACAGCAGCTCCTAAAAGTGAACACATTTTAGAAATCCATCTGGAGTAGAACAGCGGGTGCTCTCAGCCCACAAACCAGCAGCCAGAGGCTCAGGTTTCCTCAGGAAGGGGGTGATTTATTTCCCAGCCAGGTGAATGAATAGACTTCATTTCGGGTAATCTAGAGAAAGAGTCATACTGATGGATGTGACAGGCCACATGCACCAACCACCGGATCTGAGGCTGGTAGATGCAGCCCCTGGCTGTTCCCATCCCCTCCTTGGCCTTTGTTTTAGGGCTTGAACAGACCTGGGGGGAGGGGAGAGGCAGAGAGACTTCAGAAAGAGCTTGAATGCGGAGGGTTTGCATTCCCACTCCTTCTGCCTTTCCACTACCACCAACTCCAGATTATGAGCTATGAATTTTTTTCCTACCTTCTATGTCTTTTTACAAGCACCTTCACCACCACCACCAGCATGCTGGATAATTAGCCTAGGAGTCAGAAGTTAGCTGTTTGGGATTCCCCCAGAATGTCAAGACTTTGATCACTGTACAGCAGTGTAAAAGGCTCTTTTTCACCTCACTCCCTTCTGGAGTGGTGGAGACAGTTACTGGTCAGGGTTAGGATCCCTTATTTAGACAGTGTCCCAGAATTCCTTTCTCACACAACCTAATTTTTCTCTTATTTTGGGGATTCAGGAAAAACGTAGAAAAGCGAGCTTTGCTGGAGAACATGGAGGGCCTCTTCTTGGCTGTGGATGAAATTGTAGATGGAGGGTGAGTTCTCTGCCCTGCCTAGATCTGGACTGGGGAGGGGAAGTGGCTGCCCCTCAGCCAGTGAACCTAACTTACAGCAAACTGGACCGAGCAAGCAACCATCTTCTTTGTGTTTGTAGGGTGATCCTAGAGAGCGACCCCCAGCAAGTGGTGCACCGGGTGGCTTTGAGGGTAAGCAAGAATGTGTATCCCCATCTCTCCACGGGTCACCAGGCAGAGGATTGTCTCACTCCGATGGAGCCCTCAGAAAGCACCTAATTGCCAGTACCTTAGCCCTCCTGCTAGCGATACCAGAAGGGCAGTCACTGAGTTAATATCTGCTAGGAGATTACAGGGCAGAGAATCCACCTGTAAATTGTATGGTGCAGAATGTCTGAGCAGAGGTGTGCTACCAGTCCCAGAATGTCCCAGCTCTGACCTCCACAGAGTGAAAGCTGCCAGTGCTGGGTAATGGGAAGTCTTCTTCCTTAACTGCTGTGGGCTCCATTTGCATAGTTTAATCTTCTCCTCTAACATATGTCTCTATGTGGCAAGAGAGAGTCCCCCTCTTGCTCCCCCTCTCCCTTCTCAGGCTGCTGTTGCAGCAGTTTATTTCTTCAAATTAACATGCAGTCGTTACCCATCAGGCCTTGCGGGATCCATTAACTACCCCTGGCTCCCTCCACCACCACCCCCATATTGATATTCAGGGAAGGTCTTCTCCAACTAGGGAATCAGGTCCCCCACCCCAGATTTGAGGGAGGTGAGGATCAGATATCCTGCTGATTACTTGGAATGAAATAAATCTTTTAAGAAGTCATCCTGCCTGTAAGTGGAGGATGGATAAAATGATCCTTTGTGTTCAAAGTCCCTCTGGCTCAGTCTTTGGAGTGGGCTGAGAAGGTTAGGGCATTCGCCTTTCCTTCAGTTTAAAAGAACACTTCTGCCGGGCGTGGTGGCGCACACCTTTAATCCCAGCACTTGTGAGGCAGAGGCAGGTGGATTTCTGAGTTCGAGGCCAGCCTGGTCTACAGAGTGAGTTCCAGGACAGCCAGGGCTATACAGAAAAAAAACCCTGTCTCAAAAAACCAAAAAAAAAAAAAAAGAACCCTTCTTCCTCTACCATGCTCCAGTCTAAGTGCTTATCTCTGTATACAGGGTGAAGACGTCCCCCTTACAGAGCAGACCGTGTCTCAGGTATGACTTCCTTCCTTCCTCTCTCCACATGGACAGAAACTAATTAGCAGGAGCCCCCAACCTGCCAAGTCTGAATTGAGACCTCACACTTAGTTAGCTTCCTTGGCTCCCTCTTATTCCAGAGCACTGGGACTCATTGAACAGTGTCCTCGGCTCCCCTTGTCTCCCTCTACTGTGATCAGGACTGTCAGCCTTGCTCTGTACCCTTCAGACCTTACCTTCTTGATACCTCAGTCGGTGATTTATTCTCCAGCAGAGGCTTGCCTTAAGCAGATGGTCTGTGTGCATGTGAGCACACACTTCTCTCTCTCTCTTATTATTCAAATGAGGGCTGAGCTGAAAATGCATATTCTGGAATATTTGGGCTTCACAGATCCATCCTTCTACCTTGACTGCAGATAGATTGTCTGCTTGACCTGGAGGCCTACATGGAAGTGGTTCTGGTTTTGCCCAGTAGGAACCCTCAATATCTGGATGTGTAATTCCCTCTCTATAACGTCTGTCTAGTAACCCCCAGCTTTTTTTTTTTTTTTCTTTCCTCCCAGGTATATCTCTTCTCTCTTCATCCCCCCAGTGGATTTGAATTCGGGGGGAATTTCCCAAACTGACAATCCTCTAGGGCCTTAGAGAGCTTCCTCCTATTCTTCCACCCTTGGGATTTTCTATCCCCTGTTCTTCTAAGGAGAGGGAAGGCAAGTGCTGGGAAGGAGAGCCTCAGCCTGCTCATACCCTGTACCTTTCAAGCCCCCCTCAGTGCTGCCTTTGTCTCCACAGGTGCTGCAGTCAGCCAAAGAACAGATCAAATGGTCCCTCCTTCGGTGAAGGTGTTCTGAGCCCAGTTCCTTGCCCCACAAAACCCACATCTGCTGTGACCTCTTATCCAGGCCCCCAACTTATGTCCTTAGGGTCATCTTGGAGAACTGCAATGGATTCTTCTGTCTCTGTACTTTCTGGGGTTCTTTCCCCTCCCTCATGATTTGAGTGAGTCAGGGGAAACAACCTCTTCCTACTTACACTTGTCTCCCCCCGCCCCCCCCATTCTCTCCTTGGTTTCTTGGCCCTTTACTGTGGCTGTACTTCAGATCATCAAAGCAAGAGAAAGAATGTGCTGAGTGTTTTCTTCCCTGTGCCTTAAGGGCCCTCATCCTAGCAGCCCATATATCCAGCAAATGGAGGACTCCTAACTTCAGCACAAGTGGGTTTGGAGTGGCAGAGGCCATCCATTCTTTGCCTCAGCTTTTCTCCTTCCTGCTGTCCTATCCTCTGCCTTAGAAAAAATAGGAACAGCTTATAGGGAAGGGACAGAGCTGCAGAGGAACAGTGATTTAAAGGCCCTTGGAGCTTATGAAGTGCAGCCTCTACCTTGATCTGGCCTTTAGCCTCAAAGCTACTGCTGTACCTGCACATGATCCTGAGAACATCTCTCTAGGTCTGTACCACACCTCTCTGCCTGTATCACCTGTGAGATCTTTGCCTGGTGTGGCCTCTGTCACCCTGGAGCAAAGCCAGACCTTGGAACCAAAACTACTTTAGTCCCTAGAAAAGTTTCTGCTCAGAACTGAGGATGGAAAGGGCCGTAATGACGTTGGCCTTGCCGTGTTCCTTCTCCTCAGCGCCACACTCACATATTTCTCTGCTTTGGTTCTACAATCTGTTGAGTTCCCCCTCTCTGCATCAGTCTTCCTTGGAAATGGAGGAGCTGGTGCAGTACCTTTCCTCTGAGGCTTGGATTCCCGTTTTTTGTGTGTAATGTTGCTCCTTGACCCCATATCCCTGTGAAAATGACTTAGAAAAAAAAAAAAAAACGTTTCTGAGCCAGCATTCTGGCCCATGCACTGGCTGAAGTGGGCAGATTGGAGGCGGCCTCTGCAAGAAATGGAGTCAGGCGAAGTCCACCTTGTACGCTGCTGTGCGGCTTAGGAATAAAGTGAATCTCTTCCAAACTGCCTTTGTGTGATGGTTCTGTTCCTTTTTTTGGCAGCTATTCCTGTTCCTCCAGCCACCACCACCCCCGCGCCCCACCTCTTATAATATTTCTTCCTTTCTACCTCAGAGACTCCCCAGCAGTCCCCCCTACCCCTAATTTACAGGGCTGTTTGCCTCCTTGGCATCTCTAGTCCCCTCGCTTGGAAATTGGCGCCAGGGGTGGGGTGGGGATGGTATTTTCTCAGTGGGAGACTCAGGGAACTGAGTTCTCCCCCACACACCCCCAAAGCCAGCTGCTTGCTCCCGCCTCAGCCATTAGTAACCCGGAGACCGCACCTGCGTGAAGGCTCTCCTCCAGCCCCTGCTCCCTTCCCGCACCTCCCACTCCTCTGAAACGGCGCTGAGCGGGTTATTTATCGGAGCCTGCACTGCTCCAGAAGGTCAGGACGGTGGTGTAAATAACCTCTTCTCGCCATTTCCCCATCCCTCCAGAGCCTGCTCCCCTCCCCCTCCTCTACCTTTATTCGCACAAATGAATGTGGCTGGGCTGGCGCAGAGCCTGGCCCTGCATCTTAATGGGGCGGTGAGCTCACAAGATGGATTTAGCTGGGGGTTTTATGGTTGCTGCGGCGACAGGAGAATGCTTTGGTTTTCTTTCCTCCTTCCTCTGCAGGATTTTAAGAAGGGGGCAATGCGGGGACTCCTCCCCTCCCCTGAGATTTGTAGGGTCTCCAGGATCACCTCTACTGTTCTAGCATGGGTCTTTAAACCTAGGACGAACAGGGAAAAGGGGAAGGAGGGAAGCAGAATGGGAAGAGCCTCTACAACACTGGGATGAAGCCTATGGTTTGAACAGTCCTCCTTTTATGGAAACCTTGGGCACAGCAGCTGTGAAGCACCTGGGCCCAGGATCCCTCTAAGCAGATAGACAGCTAAATGCTGGACCACTTCTGCCTGGGGCCCTGTACTGGAAACTGGAGGCCTGGTGGGAGAAGAGCTATGATGCCCTCTATCTTCAGTTGTCTGATCTGTGAGAAGCAGTGCCCAGCTTTATATACCCCAACCTGCTTCTCGTGGCCAGTACAGCTTGTGGCTTGGGGCAGCAGAGTTAGAACGGAGTTGAGGGCTCTGTGAACAGATATATCAACAGGAATATAGTTCTTTCCGATCGAGTTCTCTATGCTTGTTTCTCCAGCCTTCTGTTTCCCATCAAGACTGAAGTTTTGGTGCCCTGGCCTACCCTGTCCTCTGGTGAGCAACTTTCATTTGGGACTCTACAAACCCATCCTTAGCACTAACTAAAACAGACACAGCAGTGGCTTGGACTGTCTGGTTTGCCTCCCCCTCCTGTTTGTGAACCTTTCCCTCCTCCCCTGAGGATTCTTAGGAGGCCCTCCTCCCTTCTTCCCCTTTGGCTGGGAAAGAGACTACAGACTGAACGGTGCCAGACACCTGCCTGCCAGATGTGGCGATTCCCCATGCTGCCCCTACCCCACCGCCTCTCTTTTCCCCACCCCACTGAGCTCAGGCAGAGGGAGCCCCCCCACAGAGTGATTTACTGCTGCAGTCTCTTCCTCAAGTGCTCCTTCAGGCTTCTCTCTCCTGGTGCCTGTGTGTGCTCCCTTTCTTCCCCACCACGGCCAGGCCAGGCCAGGCAGCCTCACCTCATTCTGACTGCAGGACCCTTTGCTGGGTGAGGTCTAGCTCCCTCTCTGACCAAAGAAGGAATGGGTGGATAAAGGGCGATGCCCTTGCTGCCCCAGGAGAGAGATGAGCTGCAGGACTGAGGACTGCAGCAGACAGAGCCAGGATTGAGGACAGCAAGCAGAGCTGATGCCATTCTCTATGGGGAGAACTGGAAGATAGAAGCTATGAGAACCAGAACACTGCACCAACATTCCAGGGATAGGCAGAGCCTCTGAGGAGTTTCTAGTCAGACCAGAGACTGTGACTGGGGCTGTGTTGTGCGCAGTGCAGTTTCACATCTCTCTCTGGGTCTCCAGGCCTTGTTTTGGGATCCGTGTTTTTTTTTTGAGGGGGGGGAGGGTTCGAGACAGGGTCTCTCTGTGTAGCCCTGGCTGTCCTGGAACTCACTCTGTAGATTAGGCTGGCCTCGAACTCAGAAATCCACCTGCCTCTGTCTCCCAAGTGCTGGGATTAAAGGCGTACACCACCACACCCGGCTCGGGATCCGTGTTTTAAATAACCCCACATGTCCCCCTTTAGTCTCACCCCAAACACTCAGGGACTCCAAGCCCTTCTTTCTTTGGTGTTTGGCCTTCAGTGTCCTCGCCCTATGTCTTCCTGGGTCTCCCTAGGTCCTTTAGGCTCTCCTTAGTGTCACGTCCCTCTCTGCTCACCTCCCAGGCACCCTGTCCTCCACTTCCTGACCTAGCAGAACCCACTGGACACATGTAGAGCCTGTTTCCTCCCATCTGTCCCTGTAACCTGACACCTAAAGGTCTCTGCTGGATTGGAACAGGGCTCCTGGTGGAACTGAGATAGAGGGATGACAGGACTTAGAGTGTGAGAGTCTGGACATATGGAGAGCACAAGAGAATAAGGGAAGGGGAGGAGAGGGCTAAGAAGGAAACTGAAGCAGTGAAGGAAGGCACAGAAGCAGAGGTGGAGAGAGGTAAATGAAAATGACAAGCTGGGAGAAAAATCTTACAAAGAAAGCAAGCAAGCAAGTGGGGGGGGGATGTAGGTGGAGACAGGAAAGACACAGCAAGAAAGGGCTGCTGGGGAGGGGCTGGGCGAGGGGCAGGCTGGCTCTCCTGGGCTGCTTTATGCTGACAGGTCATAAATCATGTGTGTGTGTGCACATGTGCACATGACACATGCATGTAGGAATCCGAGGTGCTGAAAAGAACGGTGTCCACAATATTATCCCTTTAGCAGCCTCCTTTGAGGAACCTCACACCATGTCCCAGTATTCTTGCTGCTCCAGGGGCTATTTGGAAGATACTTCCACATTTCAGGAGCCCTGGCTTTTTCACTTGAAACATAAGCCTGCTGGAATGTTCAGGACCCACAGAATAATCCAAAGGTCCCATTCCCTCAGTACACATCCCCATGGCTGCCCACCAGCTGCTCCTGTCCATCTTCTCCTCCCACTCTTCTTGTCTGTCCCCCTCCCCCAGACTCTGACCCCCAACCTGCCTGGGGCCTGGGTCAGGGGGAGACAAAGACAGGATTTATCACCAGTGTAGAGAAGCAGCTAGAGACCAGGGCTGAGGGCAAGGGCTGACCTCCCTGAGATGGGAGGAGACACTGGTCCGGATGCAAGAGGCTAGAAGGCTGGGCTCTCCTGGTTCCTGCCCATAACCCCCAGCATTCTTACTCAGCTGGCTCTCCCTTTTTCCTGAAAACAGAGCAGACACCCCTGAGGCAATTTTTGGCCCCTAAAGGAAAATTTGAGAGGTGAACAGATGAGATTCATGTTACAAAGTCATTCTCTCATGACTGGAAACCAGAGGCAACCAGGCCTTCAGCTGTTTCTGGGACTAGGAAGATGCTGCCAAAAGTGGTACAGAGGACTGCTTCCTAATATAGAGAGGGTTCTCAGGGCAAACCTGTCAGGTCACCAGCAGAAAGGGAAATGGGGGTCTTGAAAGACAGGAGGCAAGTCCCACCTGAAGATAAAACAGCAGGACTGCTCCTACTCCTGAGAGTCAGTTTCCTCCCTGAGGTGGTACTCACGGGACAAAGAAATCTGCCTCTGAAGCAAACAAAGTTGGTCTAAAATTGTCCACTGAGCAGACAGGACATGTACTGGAAGAGAGGCCAATATGATCCAAGGAGGTTCTGAGAAACCAGACTGTATATCTTCTGTGGATGAATCCTGAGGTTCCCCTCCAGCTGCCCTTAGAGACATCTCCAGAGCTTTGGTGTTCCTAGCATCCAGTGCCCAGATGAGATCTCACCTTACCTTACTGTTTCCAAAGGATAGATGCTAGAGTGAACTCCAGGCAAGAGCTAGGCGGGAGAGCCACTGAGCCCTCACCTCAGTCCCCTCAATCCATTCCTACCCAGGACTGGTGAAAGAAAACGGGGTCTGCTCTCAGACTGCTCTATGAGGAGCAATCATTGACTCAATTTCTGATGAAATGCTAGAAGTTGGAAATTTTACTGCGAAGGGTAATGGATTGGGAGAAAACAAAAGAATGGGGTGGGGGGGCAGGAAAAGGGAGAAGAGATCTTGTCTTTTTTCCTTATTCTCTCTTCCCCCGATTGAGGAGGCAGATTTACAGCCTTGGTGTTGGGGGGAGGTGAGCATAAGGAAGACAGATCTGCAGTTTTGCCCTCTGAGTGTCTGGGTACTTAGCTTTAACTCCCCCATTAGCATCAATCCCCATCTTGCTGCCCATCCGTCTTCTGACATCAGCTCCTTCCTCTCTGTGTAGGCTAGGCTTTCTGACCCTAAGTGGCTCTTAAAGGGCCAGTCTAGACCCTTCTCTTTCCCTCCTCTCAGTGGGAGGAGGTGGAGACAGCAAGCTGGAGCCTGTGCATATGTATACTGTGGCCATCCTTGCTGAGGCCAATGTCACCCAGGGCATGGGGGTGGGGAGGAGGCAGGGTGACTTTCCCAGTTCTCTGTGGACTTCCCTCATGTCGTGGCTTCTATCTTTGTTTGTTAACTCTCCAAACCTTGAGCAAAAACGTTGCTGGCCAGGGGTTGAGGACTAGAGAAGGCATGTGGATCCTTAGGCAGATCCTTCTTCCCTCCCTCTTTTCCCGGAGGCCCAGGGCAAGGAGTGTTTTTAATTTTCAGCCAGCAGTGGGAGTGGACAGGTTGGGAACCGAGGCTCCAAGGAGATGCATTGGGCGTCACATTCCTAGCCTCCTTCCCCAGGGATCCAGGCAAATCCCTTCTCTGTGAGGGAGACATCAAGTCCGAGAAACCTGCTTGTGTTTGCTGTCTTCTGTCTCCAATTCATTCCTCAGCAACTGAACTTAAGAGGCACAGGAAGAGAGCACACTTCGCCCGGTCCTCTGCAGAAAGACTGTAACTGCCCTCCAGGGTCTCCAAGAACGATTCTCACAAAGTTCTTCCCTGACCTGCCTTCCATCCTTTCTGCTGCAAAACTGCAGGCATCGGAGAGGGTTCTCAAGGGCCTTTCTAACTGGTTTCTGAAGCCCACCACCCACAGCCCGGGGGCTCTCTCTGGCTCAAGATGAGAGGGAACCGCTGGTAGGGTCCTTGGGAAAGTGGCCCCGTCCGAAATAGGAGCCCTCACCGTACCCCAGCGGCCCCTTATTTATCACCCTCCAAACCTCTCTCTCAAAGAAGCATAAATATTCCTAATTCCTGAAGGCCGAGCCTGAGCTCGTAAATCTAAGCGGAGGTGGGAGTGGGGGGGGGTGTTGGGAGGGGTCCGGCGCAACAAACGCGACAGAGCTCCCACGGGCTGCGCGCCGCCGGCCTCGGTCCCGCCAGTTCCCCGGCTGAGACAGCCGGTCACTCGCAGAGCCGCTCCGGAAGCGGCGCGACGGGCACGCGCGGCGAGCACGCAAGCACAAGGGGCGCGGGGGAGGGACGCGCGGCCTCGTTCCCAGCCGCGCCCCACCCCCCTCGGCGCCCACCAGCGGGCAGGCGGGGCCGTGGGGGGAGGCGCGAAGCAGGGACATTCGGGCGGGCGCGCGGGCGCGGGCAGGCGAGAGACTGCAGTCTGCTCGAGAGACGCCCAAATGGAGAGGGACAAAGACAGGCCTCGACAGGGCGCGGGCTCCCGCGAGTGACTGACAAAGATAGTGGTGGGTGTACAGGCACTGACTTCCCATCCAAACACTCACGCCCCACGAGAGAATAACCCAGAAAGTCTCGCTTTCCTTTTTCTTTCTTCCAACTCAGCCTTTATTGAAATTAGGAATGGAGATGTGTGTAGAGGGGCCCCTGAAGGGTGAGAAAGCAGCTTGCTTGCTAAATTTCTGTCCTTTGGTTTTGGAACTCCTATGTCCTCTGAGTCATTCCCCAGCCCCCCCCCCCCCCCCCCCCCCCCCCCCCCCCCCCCCGCAATTGAAGATTAGGAAGTCACTCTGATGTCTAAGTGCAATCCCTATCGCTGTTTCCTCTACTCTGAGGAAGATTTTGAATTGTCTTCAAGGAATGTGAAAAGCGAACCCTTTTACAAGCCTTCAGAGAGTTGTCAACCTTCAGGATCTTGGAAGGACTGAACTGGAAGGACTTTTAGGGTTTGCCTGATCACATGACCTAGTTTCAGCAACGCTGCTGTTTTGTAGTGGTTAGTCTTTATTGCTGGTAACAATAAAGCTCTGGTTAGACTTTACCCTCAAACCACAGTTTATCACTTACTAGCCCCTTGACTTTGAACAAATTAACCTGTTGGTATTTGTTTTCCCATTTGTAAGAAAGTATAATTGATTGTCATGGGAATTTTATGCCTACATGAAATATCTTTGCGGAATTTAGCACTACACAAAGAGTGTCCCTTACTCTCAGCTTTCTGCAGATCATGAAACCTGAAGCCTAGAGTGGTCCAGAGGTCTCAAGTTCATGGAACTGTCACTCAGATCTTTGGCCAAGTCTCAGCTGCACAGTTCCAGGTTGCACAGACACTTGGCCTATCTGAATCCTGTCTCTGTAGTATCAGCTTGCTTTTTGTTTGTAGGCTGTGAAGAACATCTAGAAACACAGGTTCTGGATTAGCAAGACAGACTCCTGGTCCTCACTGGGGTTGGGGTGTGTGTGTGTGTGTGTGTGTGTGGAGTTGGACTGTCTTTTTTTTTTTTTCCCGAGACAGGGTTTCTCTGTGTAGCCCTGGCTGTCCTGGAACTCACTCTGTAGACCAGGCTGGCCTCAAACTCTGAAATCCACCTGCCTCTGCCTTCCAAGTGCTGAGATTAAAGGCATGTGCCACCACTGCCCAGCCGGAGTGTATTTCTATTCTCATTTCAATTCTTCAAGATTTTGTTGTTTCAAACCAGGAATTTGGGGATAGGAAGAGGCCGTATGTAGCAGGGCATCTTGTCAACCCAGCTCAAACATTCCATTCTCAGTGGTCTCATGGTGCTCACTCAGTACCTTGTCCCACCTTAGATAAAGGTAGAGGCTCTGCTAGTTCAGCATGGTGACTCATACACAATTCCCCCCTTCCCCCTTTTTCTGGATCCTGAAGAAGGAAGACCAAGTATTCAAGGCCAGCATCAGCTATATAGTAACAGCCTGTTTCAAATGAAATTAAAAGGAAAAAAATGGTTTCAGCAAGGATTACATACCTGTAAATTTGCACTCTGAGGTCTGAGGCTGTAGGGCCATGAGCTCCACTCAGCCTGGGTATATGGTAAAATTATCAAAAAAACAAAACATCCTTCCTCAGTCTTCATTTTTCTAGCCAAGTTTGGTGTTATGTGTGCTGATTCAAATCCTGGGCCTCCAACCCTGGTCAGGGATCTTGCTGGCACTTACAATACTCAACCGGAAGTAAAAAAGGAAGCACAGAGAACCAGCGCCACCTGGTGGACATTGTGCTTTCAGGCCGTATTTACAGAATGATGGTGCTTGAGAGGTCAGGGGTGTGCCCTGCGGGGCTTTCTTCAGCCTGTAGAGGAAAAATGGAGGAAGAGAGCCTCCAGGTACAGCAGTCACCCGCTAAGCTTGGTTCCATTTCCCCGGAGCACAGGCTCCACCTTGACGATCCCCTTGCATGGGCAGGATTCACTGCAAGGGTATAACCTATAGTGTTGAATAAACTCCTGGCCTGGATGGGGGATTCTGGCAGTAGTGGTGAGCAGTAAGGGCTGTTTTATTAAGGAAAAGGGCACACACCTGTAATCAGTCTGTGGCTATCGTTCCAGGGTGATCTTGAATTTGAGGGCAAATTGGGCTACATATGATAATGTCTCAAAGGAAAATTAAAGGGAGAGAGAAAGCTAATTCTAAGTACCATAAATTCCTGTAATCTGGAACCCTGTCAGCCACAGTCTGCATCTATCTCTACATAGCTGCTCTTTAAACGGCTTTGACATAGGTCACCCCAAATCTCAGCTACTAGATTCCAGTTCTGACTCTGGCCTAGATTTTTCTTTCTCACATAACCACTCCTGGACGTTAAAAGCATTCAATGTGGAGTTAGGGAGGTAAGCTTTGAAATGCATATTATGCAAACATAGGATTTGTGTCTGTATCTCCAACATTTATGTAAAAATTGGTCAAGGCAGTGCATGCCTGTAATCCTAGCATTAGGGAGGTAGAGTCAGTAGGGTCACTCGCTGAGTTTGCTGGCCAGTCAGTCTAGTCAAATTCTGGAGCCCCAGAAATACTGTTGCAAAAACCAAGATGGAAAGAAACCGAGGAAGAACACACACACACACACACACACACACACACACACACACACCAAGCATACATACAAGTGCCAAGTGTGAGGGGATGCAATGTCTTTATTAATAATTAACTACACTCCTTGGGTCATACAGGGTTGACACACACTGATTCCTGAGTGGGAATGTGGTGTACCTATATACCACTGAGGTTGTCTGTGAAATACTCAAGGACTGAAGGGCTCCTGTCCTCTGCAGGCCACTGGGTTTGGCCTGGCGTGGTGAATGGACTACTAGCTTTAATGGAACCGACGGAAACTCTGTGGCCCGCGTTTCAGGATGGAGCCATAAGCGTGGCGAAACTGGCGGTTCATGGCTGCATAGAGCACAGGGTTAATGCAGCTGTTGAGCCAGGTGAGGTTGGCAGCCACCATGTGCACTACTCGTGGAGCGCGGCCCCTGGCGTCCAGAATGTTGAGCAACAGGAAAGGGATGTAGCTGAGGGCGAAGCAGAGGAACACTGCGAAGCACATACGGGTCACCTTCCCGAACTCTGATGGGGCATCCGTGGCTCTGCGTGCTCCTGCAGTTTCCCGGGGCTTGCGATGCACTTCTGGAAGGCTTCTCTCTGCGATCTGTTGAGCTGCCTTTCTAATGCCCTGGTCCCCCGCTTCTGACGAATCACTTTCCAGGGTCTGCGTGGTCGCAGCACTGACTGGCTCAGATGAAATCCCCTCGCTGGGCCCTCTTGAGGCAACCCCGCTATCTAGCTCCTGGAAGTGGCCAGGCATGGCTTCTTGTGTCCCAGCCACCTGATGAGAGCGGATGCTGGCCTGATGCAGCCCGTATTGGTCCAGCGCTCGAGCCGCACGCTTCACTTGCCGGTGGATGAGGCAGTAGAAGACGCCCACGCTGCTGAGCCCAAGCACAAAGTAGATGCCCATGAGGATGGTGGTGTAAGGCCGGCCTCGCATGCGATCAAAGCTGCAGGTGCAGACAACTGGCACCAAGACAAAAACATTCCAGAGGGGGGCAAAGCTGGTCACCCCCACAATCCAGCTGCCCACCAGTGCCAGCACGATCCCCTTGGCACTGAAAACCTGGGGAAAGAGCTTAGGGTGGGCAATGAGGAGGTAACGTCCTAGAGCAATGAGACAGAGGGTGAGAATGGAGACAGAATTGGAAGTAAAGAGGAGGAGTCCAAATATTCTACAGAAGACGGCGCCGGTGCGCCAATGGAGGTGGAGGTATGTGTCCACGGAGAAAGGCTGCAGGACCGTGCAGTAGAGTAGATCAGCCAGGGTGAGGTTGGCAATGAGCAGGTTGAAGCGGGTTCGGAGCTTGGGGCGAATGGCCAAGGCCAGCAGGGTGAGCACGTTGCCCACCGTGCCTGTCACAGCCACTACCACGCCCCAGATAACTGCAAAGTATCGATAGCCCAACACAGACTCGTGGTAGCAGGAGAAGTTGGCATCTGAGCTGTTCCACATCGTGGAGACTGAAGGGAGAGGAGGAGAGGGAGATGGTATGAGAACTTGCTTCTCCAGTTGCTTTCTTTGAACAGCTGTCCCTTGCTCTGCTCCTAGAACTCACTTTAATTCTTGGCTGGAAAGCCACCATCACAGCACTTGATCTCAAAGTTCCCTGTTATCTCTTGTAGGTTCTCTCTACCTTTTCCTTTCACATTTTGGGACTTCTTTTCTAAATTCTTTTTTTTTTTTTTTTTTTTTTGGTTTTTCGAGACAGGGTATCTCTGTATAGCCCTGGCTGTCCTGGAACTCACTTTGTAGACCAGGCTGGCCTCGAACTCAGAAATCCGCCTGTCTCTGCCTCCCAAGTGCTAGGATTAAAGGCGTGTGCCACCACGCCCGGCCTAAATTCTTATCAAATGTCTCTTCTGGAAATGTGTTCATTTTGTTTCTCCAAACCTCAGGTCCCTTCAATATGTGTGGGATGCTCCCCATAAACCTGGCAGCTTCCATCCTAATTACTTCCCAGATCCTGAAGACCAGCCAAGAGCCCTGTGCTCCTTGATCCTCTCTCTCTCTCTCCTCCCTTCTCCCCCTCTTCTTTTCTTTCTCCTTCTTCCCTTCTTCCTCTCCTCCTCTCCGCCTCTCCCTCTTCCTCCTCCCTTTCCTCCTCTCTCTCCTGTGTCTTGTTATATAGCTCAGGCTGGTCTTAGCTCATAAAGATTCTCAGGCCTCATACATATACCACTATTCTCCTTACCTCACATTTTCTGATTGTAACTACCTGAGAAATGAGAGGATCAAGAAAATAAGACCATGCACAACACACACACACACACACACACACACACAATATGCTCACCTGAGGTTCCCAGTTTTCACACTTGTCTTCAGTAAACAATATCTAGTTCATCTAAAGAGCAGGTCTTTTGAGGGGTGGTCGGGCTTCCAGCTTTTCTGGGGACAGCCAGGCTTCCAGCTGGACATATAATGCCTCCTACCATGCTAGACAGAAATAAGAAACTCCCAAGTTACCCAACCTTAGCCACTTCCTTCCCCACCTCCAGCTAGTCCTACTAATTTTACCGTGGCTACTAAAGTCCAAGCTTCTCTGTTGAAATTCCCCTGCAACTTGCTCCAGAGTTGTCTCACTCTTTCTTCTCTCCTTCCTGAAACCCAAGTGTTATTTCCTTCCTTTCTCTGAGGCAGAACCTCTCTAAGGTCATTGCTGAGAACTGTCAAACAGCAAGACAGTGTCAGATCCTCTGGACTACTTCTGTTTTTTTTTTTTTCTCTCTTGAGATAGGGTCTGATTCATTATCCCAGTCTGCCATGGAACTCACAGAAATTCCCCTGCATCAGCCACTTGAGCACTGTGAGTACAAACTACCAAATCTGACTAGGCTACTTCTCAAGAGGTCAAAAACTGAGACCAGGTGCTTTAAGTAATGCTAAGCACCCCCAGAGAGCTTAGGCTTGTTTTGCAACAGCACTTCCTTTCTTCTCTTCAGAGACTGGAGATGGTTTACCTCAGAGGGTCCCAAATGACACTTCAGCACATATGAGAAGTGGAGTCAGATAAAAAGGGACTGGCAAGATGGCTCAGACTGAGTTGTCTTCCAGGACTTATAGAAACAAGAATCAATTCCTGCAAGCTGTTCTCTGAGTTTCATATAAGTTCTGTGGGACATATATACCTATAAACACCCACATAAATAAGTGCAATTTAAAAAAAAAAATGAGGGGCTGGAGATATGACTCAACAGTTAAGAACACTGGCTGCTTTTCCAGAGATCCTGAGTTCAACTTCCAGCAACCACGTGGCTCACAACCATTTGGAATGGGATCTGATGCCCTCTTCTGGTGTGTCTGAAGACAGCAACAGTGTACTCCCATATAAAATAAATAAATAAGATCAGGCTAGCCTCAAACTCACAGAGATCCACTGGCCTGTGTCTCATCAGAGCTGGAATGGAAGGTAGGAACCGGGGCTGATAGTACAGATTGATGATCACTGTTCTTTAGGCTTTTCAGAGCCACATAGTGAGTTCTAGGCCAGCCTTGGTAATTTTGGTGAATGAGAATTTATCTCCAGATAAAAAGTAAATTTGGCTGAGGATGTAAGTCAGTGGTAGAGTGCTTACCCAGCATGCTCAGGGTCCTGGGTTCAATTCCCAGAACTAACTTCTCAGATTCTACTTCTCAGATATGTAAACCAAGCATGCTGGTACACACCTGTAATCACAGCACTCAGAAGATTAAAAAGATCAGAAGTTCAAGGTCACCCTCAGCTATGAAGTAATTTTGAGGCTAGCCTAGGCCATAGAAGACTCTGGTTTGTTTGTTTGTTTGGTTGGTTGGTTGGGTTTTTTTTTTTTTTTGGTTTTTTGAGACAGGGTTTCTCTGTATAGTCCTGGCTGTCCTGGAACTCACTTTGTAGACCAGGCTGGCCTTGAACTCAGAAATCTGCCTGCCTCTGCCTCCCGAATGCTGGGATTAAAGGCGTGCGCCACCACGCCTGGCAAGACTCTGTTTTTAAATAAATTAATTAATCCTGCCACAGTAGTCCATGCCTTTTATCCCAGTACTTAAGAGCCAGAGGCAGGTGGATCTTTGAGTTCAAGGATAGCCTGCTCTAGTTAGTGAGTTCCAAGATAGCCAAGGCTAAATAGAGAAACCCTGTCTCACAAAGCTGAACCAAAACAAAATCACAGATGCTAAATTGATAGCCAGATTGTTGACTTTTGCTTACCATTCTGCTCATAGGAGTTAGAAGCATTTTGAGGCCAGGCTGGGCACAAAGAGACTTTGTTTTAAAAACAAACAAACAAACAAACAGATGACCCCTTGTTTTGTGGTTAGTTGGTGGGGCTGCAAAGCAAGAGACTGAAGGGCTATGATGTACCCAGGGTTCATTCCCCAGCACCAAAAAGAAAGATAAGGAACATGGGAGGAAGGACAAGTTTAGGGAGAGGAGGGAATGATATATTCTATTTTGAAACATCAAGTTTGGGGCTTATCGGTTTCCCAGCCTCTCCAACTCATTTCTCCTAGTCCCTCTGGGCCATCCTCCCCACACCAGGCCAGCCATTATTCTCCACCTATTCGATTTTTATGTTTAGTTATTTATTTTGTGTGTGTAGGTCAGGGGAGTGGGGGATGTACATGCCTCAATGCAGATGAATAACTTGAGGGAGTTGTGTTCTAAGGAAATCTCAGCACTCAGAAGGGTATGCGTGTTTTGTCTGCACGTATGTCTCTGCATCATGTGCATACCTGGTGTCCAGGGACACAAGAAGAGGTATCACAGGACTGGAATTACTTAATCACTCATTGGATGCTGGGAATTGACTTTGGATCCCCTGAAAGAGCAGCCAGTGTTCTTAGCTATTTAGCTATCCCTCTAGCCCTAGTCTTTTCCTCCTCCCCCAACTCCTTTTTTGAGCTGCAAACTAAAAACCCCACTTGCTGGGGCCCCACTTCAGTTGATAAACCTAGGGGCCCCTATTTCCCTCTCCTTCCTCTTTCAATCAACATCCTACCTTCTCTGCTTCTGTCCTCCACAAGACTGGGAAGTAGGGAGAGATGTGAGAAAGACAACCAGTCATGGGACCAGCGAAGACTGTCTTGAGTCTGAGTTGTTGTCTTTTTTTCTTGACTATTGCCCAGTAGAGCTAGATGACATGAGGGCACAGGGTGAAGGGCTGTGTCACTCACAATTCTTGAGACTACTCAGTTGGGTTGGATTCTGAGGTTGTGGGGGCACCCTGCAGGGCACCAAGTGCCTCAAGCCACAGGCCATCTGGGGCCTATGAGAGAGTATTGTAGCATATCTGCAGATGGCACAGCCTCGGTGGCCTTGGATATAGGTCTCAAAGGATTCTTAAAAGACTCAAGTCCACGGGGCTGGTGAGATGGCTCAGCGGTTAAGAGCACCTGACTGCTCTTCCGAAGGTGATAAGTTCAAATCCCAGCAACCACATGGTGGCTCACAACCATTTGTAACGAGATCTGGCACCCTCTTCTGGAGTGTCTGAAGACAGCTACAGTGTACTTACATATAATAAATAAAATAAATCTTAAAAAAAAAAAAAGACTCAAGCCTGATTGTTGGATTTGCAGATTAGGAAACTGAGGTTCAGAGAGGACAATGACTGATCAAGAATCAGTATATGAAACCCATCCCTCCTTCCTCTGCCTGTCTTGTTGTCGTGGATTCCCAACAGAGTCACAAAAGTCTGGGTTCCTTCCTTCCTTCGTCTGGGTTTAGACCCCTTCGCTATAATTGAAACACATCGTACGGGAGACTCCTTTTATGCGTCCTTAGCGCCACCTAGTGAAGTTTTAGCGAATTCTCAACAGCTTCAGCTGTAGTCTCAGAAATGATTTCCTTCTAGCCAAGTTTACACCAGCTAGACAGGGCCTGGGAGTTTCTGCTGGCTTTACACAGCCTCTGCCCAATCTCATTTCCCGGTATCCTTCCTTAGGTGTCAGACTTCCTCACCATAAGACGCATCTTCCTCTCGAAAAACTCAAAAAAAAAAAAAAAAAAAAAAAAAAGACGCATCTTCCGAGCAAATCGCTACCCAAACAGCAAGCAAAGACAGTCTGAGTCCTGGACGGGAGAGCAGAACAAATCCAGACTTTATTGTCAAGGAGAGAGAAAGAGGGAGGGGGTTTGCTACATTGTCAAGCAGAAAGAGTCCATGGGGAGGGGAGGGCCAGTGGGGGCCAGTCCCCATCCCGGGTCTGTGGCTGGAAGGGCTGACCACACGGAAACCACAGAAGGGACGGGTAGGGGGTCACGCCCCCGCCCGAGTTGTGCAGTGGAGGCGTCACGTCACGGGAGGGGGCAGCCATGAGGTCTAGGAACTGGAATGGGGAGGCTACAGAAGGCAAATCCTGCGGAAAGGGACGGGCCGGGGCAGGGGCGAGGCTTCTATTGCTTTTTGCTCACAGTTTTGCGGAAGGCGAGGCGGGGGTGGGCTTGGACTGGACACCCCTTGCCCCCCTTGGTACCCCTTGGGCGATGGGTGCTGGTGAAAAGAATGGAACCCGGACCGGGGAGGAAGAAGGCGAGGGAAGGGTCTATGAGGGCATCTCCTTGGTCCCACCCAAGTGCCTGAGATGCCCCCAAGTGCTGCCCCCTGCGATGGGCCCGACTGGACCTGGGGCTGGGGCATGGTGCGGGGCGGGCACAGTGAGGTTGCAGGCGGTTAAACCAAAGTGCTTACGAGGGACCCAGGATCCCGCCTGTTCCCCTCCTCCTGCAGAGGATGGGGTTGTTCACGGAAGCGCTTTAGTTTGGGGTAGGGGAGCCGGAGTCCCAGAGTCCGCTTATTGCCAAGAAAATCCATGTTCTCCCCCCGGGCCCCGACCATGGCTTGTGAACCCCGTTTTGTGCTAGGTTTGGAGGGGAAGGGTTGGATGGACATGGCTTTTGGGAGGGGGTGTCTCCGAGGGGGCTCGGGGGTGAGACGGCCCCCCTCTTTTCTAGGAGAGAGGGAAGGGCAGGGGGCGGGGTTCCCTGAGATCTGGGGTGTTCCCCCCCTTCTGAAGCCCTCCTCCCCCGCTACCCCTCCCCTTTCCTGGAACCCCGTACCTCGGGGTGGGGGGAAGGAGAGACCATTCAGGGAGCGCCGGGAGGAGGGGCGGGCTGGGAGCCCGGAGACCTGGGTCCCGGCTGGAGGTGGGGGATTCAATGGGAGGGGTTCAGGGTTGAGGTCAGTAGGGGGAGAAGAGGATGGGTCCGTGCGCAGTTCGGATGGGTCCTGGGGCAGGGTGGAGTAGAGGGTGTGTGATCGGTGGTCCCTGCAGAAGAGGTGCAGCTGGAGCTGGACGCAGGGACAGCGGAGATCCTGCTGCAGCGGCCATCACCGCAGCCACCGCTAGGGGGCTGGGGAGCAGGCCACCGGCCAGGGACTTGGGCAGCTCCTTTGAGAAAGTCAGCGTGCCCTGCAGCAGGCAGAAAGATGGGGACAGAGGTCGGACCAGTTGTCCAGCAAGCCCAACCTCTGCCGGCTTGCCCAGATCCCTTTCAAGCTTTCCTGGGTCCTCCCATAGCCCATTTCCCCAGCATCCAGGCCTCACCGCCAGCTCTGCAGCGCCCCTAGGCTTCTTGTGCCGGCTCAGTAGAGGGTTGGGCTTCCCAGCCACGCCATCTCGGTGCCTCCTGCTGGAGATGTGCTGTGGTGCAGTGGGTAGTGGGCTGTGAGCTTTCAGCAAAGAGTAATTCCCAGAGGCAGTGCCATTGCTAAGCACTGGGCCATACTTCCTTCTGAGAGGTCCTTACCCAAGTCCCCTTCCTTTCAGTGGGTCAAACTATTCAGATACCCTGGGATGGACGTAGGACATACCTGTTTCAGCTGGACCTCCGAATTGACCTTGACATTGCAGATCTCACAGTGGAAGGTTCGGTCCTGGGCAGGAGCCTCTGGTTCCCCAGGAGTAGGAGGCCCCAACCGAGGGTAAGCTTTGATGGGTCCCAGCCCACTTCGGGCCTCCAAAATTGTCTTGTGCTTAGTACCTGGCCCACAGAGATAGGAGGTGAGGGCAGTGTGGGTGAAAGTGAGCTGAGGACAGGAGACTGCTTGGGAGTAGAGGACCCATACCTTTGTTATGTGCCTCAAGCTGCGACAGGGAGTTCACAGCCACCTTGCACAGTGCACAGTAGAGCAGACGCTTAGCCTTCTCCTCCTCTTCCTTGCTACCTCCAGGCAGGGAAGCTGGGACTGAAGTTCCCCCTTCACCCTTGGTTACACCCTGTCCAGACTCTGGAACACTGGGAGGGGATGGGGAGCCAGGCTGTTTCTCTGGGGATCCTGGGGCTGGACCCAGGCCATTCTCCATGGAAACTGTTGTGGAAGAAACATAGGGTCATCCCAAATGGCTCTTCATGTGGAGGCCCACCCCCATTTCCTTGAGGGTAAGGGCCCAGGAGTCAGTCCCCACCCTGTTACAACATGCATGTTCTCATGTCCTGGGCCACAGCCAAATTCTTTGCAGCTGCCACTGGCTGGGTGTGCGATTGCAATGCTTGGCTTACTCCTCTGAAGCTAAGGATAGACAAGGGAGGCTCTTTCTACCAGGTTACTTTTGGGGTAAAGTGGGTAGGTACCAGCCAGGGGTAAAGGCAGACACCAAGGATTCATCCCATTATAACCTGGGGAGCCAGCCTGGGCTTCCTGCCAGGACCACCCCTTCCCAAAGTCTTGCCTGACATTCAAGAAGATACACCACAGAGCAACGGGAAGGTGCAGAATGAGGAGGAGGAAAAGTGGGGAGAGGTAGATGTAAGCATAGCAGAGGGAAACAGAAACAAGAACCAAAGAGGGAAGAAGCAGGGATCCAGGCTGCTCTATAATTCATAGTTCCATTAAAGATGCACAGGCCCCAGGCCTCTGCACCGGGCTCTTGCTTCTGCAGGGGAAACTCTAGCACTCCCACTCTTGCCCCAACAGATGATCCAGTTTCCGGGTCACGGGGAGGGTTGAAGTGGAAGCAGGAGAAGGTGGAAGAATTCTTAACCCCTGCAGGTATGTGCTTGTTCATCCTAGGATCCCTCCTTTGTATCTCCTACTCATTCAATGACATCTTCCATCTTTATCTCAAACCACACAGTACATCCTCATCAAACTGGACAGGACGTCATAGCTTATGAAAGCAGTGTGAGTACACTATCTACCCCATGTCCTCAGAAAGTGTGCAGGGACCACATGAAGTGATGTGTGTAAAGCATCTATAACAATAGTAGTTAAGGAATGTTAACTCTCACCATCACCAATGCTTCCCATCCTTTTTTTAACAAGTGCTAATAAACTGAACCAAGATGATCAGACTCAGAATCAGCCAGAGCACAAGGAGAACTCAGGCCTGGCCCCCAGGTCTTGGAATGTCAGAGGGTGGTTCTGTGTGTCTGTTTGTGTGTGTGTGTGTGTGTGTGTGTAGTCACAGTGGAGGCCTGGATCCCAAGCTGGTGATACAGAGTCTTGTTTCTCATTATTTTTAGGGTGGGGCAAAAGAGACAAGCCAGACTGAGGAAATGAGGACCAGGGAATGTTAGGTCTCTCTGGAGTTGGCCATGACTGAGATCTGATGTGGTAATCCCAGGGTGGGGGTGGCTGATATCCTTCTGTCCCCATATCCTCTCTGTCCCAGTTCCTTGGAACTAGGGTTGAGGACTGCCACCAGCTATGAGGGGGGAGGAACTGCAGAATTGCTTTTTGTAAAGCAGAAAAAGAACTTAAAGATTTTTCTTTAAAGAAGTTTCTCTTTCTTGATTTGACTCTAAGAAGTCCACAGGTCCATCCAAGCTCATTTAGGGAATCTCCTGGGCACATGGCCCTCTGTGGCCAGCACAGAGGGCCTTCATCTGGATCAGATGAATGTCTCCCTGCTCCTGGGGACCCTTGCCAGGTGGCCTCACCCTAGCTCCTTGCTGAGTCACTGGGCAGTGGAGAGGACAGACAGTAGGGACTCTGTTGAGAAAAGCCGAGGTAGGGGTGGGTGGGGTGACAGGATGGAATTTTGACATCACTACGCCTGGCTCCAGGACTCACCTTGGGTGTTAGTGGGAATGGGGACTAAGGGAGGAGGAGAGAAGCAGAGGGGGAGTTCTGGGAATTTGGGAAAGAAAGACAGAGATCAGCTGAGAAGTGTGAGAAGAGTTCAGACACACCTGGACGAGGGGCTACGCCATCCCCACCTGGAGGAGTGCTTCCTGCTGGAGCTGGATCTCCTGATTCCCGGACACTAGGCTCCCTGCCTCGGGTTTTGGCAGCTTCGATGCCTTTGACTCTTCGGGCATGGCGATTACCCTTGTAGTGCGCCTCAGCCTGGCTCTTCAAGGATGGAGGAAGAACACGGAGTCTGAGATCACCTTTCATCTGCTACACCCCACGGAGCTCCTTCAGGTCTCGGGGTGGCCTCAGCAGGCTGCAGTGTGCTCAGCCTTTACCTCTGCTGTGTAGAGCCCATGCTGACACGCCTGGTTACTGCTGTGGCTCAGATGGGCTGCTCAAGCTTTAGTCCCTGGGAATCTGGACCCTGGCCTAGTCCAGTCTGTACTACACCACCACACCCTGGACCTGGCTGATGACTCAGGCCCCCCACCTAGTCCTGAGTAGAGGGAGGGGACCTTCAAGCCGGCAAGAGGATGCTGAGCTGGGGGGAGGCAGAACACAAAACTAGTTGGCATCTAAGATCCCAGGTGCCTGGGTTTCTCCTCTGCCCAGGATCCCGCTCTGCTGTTTCACTAGCTCTGTCCTGATTCTTTCTTTTAGGCCTCATTTTCCCTGGAGCCCCTGTCTGTAGACACCCTGGAGGACCCCTGGACTCAAGCCCAGCTCTGGAAACGGGAGACAGCAGCAGAGACAGCTGTCAAAACAGAGAAACTTTATGGGGAAGGAAAAGGGAGGGCAAAACAGGGGAGAGCTGTTATTGGCTTTTTTTTTTTTTTTTTTTTTTTCTTCAAGACAGGGTTTCTCTGTGTAGCCCTGGCTGTCCTGGAACTCACTCTGTAGACCAGGCTGGCCTCAAACTCAGAAATCCACCTGCCTCTGCCTCCCGAGTGCTGGGATTAAAGGTGTGCGCCACCACGCCCCGCTGTTATTGGCTTTCTATCCCTCCAATCTTGTTCCCTCCACCAGCAACTGGAGTCAGGGTTGGAAGAGAGGACGCCTGGAGTCTAAGCCTGATGCTAGTTTGGTTCTGACTCCATCCACCTACTGCCTGCCCATACCCTCCTCTCCCATTTGTGCCACCACTAAGAATTATTAGAGTCACAAGGTCACCCAAACAGGGGTAGAAATGAAGGTGTGGATGGACCGGGAAACAAGATTGACAGGAGTAGAGCAGTGGTGTACAGGGCCCTGCTGTATAGGATGCTTGTGCATGTGCATACATGTGCTGGGTAGGAAAACAGAACATGTTTTCTTTTCCCCTGCTCAGCAGAATAAGGCTCTGCTTTTTTTTTTTTTTTTTTTTTTTTTTCCTAAAGCTTTTAGAGCCTTCACCCTTACAAAGTCTGGACCTAAATAGAAATCCCAATGGAACTTTAGAGGGAGGAAATCATGAGGAAAGACCCAGACTTTCAATGTGATTTGGAGGGAGGTAGAAAGGGTTAGAATAAGAGGAGGAATGGGGGAGGTCGGTGTGAAGTGGGAAGGGCAGTTCAGCAGATGTCAAAGGGGAACTAGGTTCTACAGAGAGTCAGTGGGATCAAACTCAGCACCTACAGAAGGAAGGTTAGAGGCCATACACATTCCCCGACTCCTGTGTTTCCAGGCACTCTGAGTAGGGAATGCTCCAACCCCAGGGGAGAGAAGGGCCAGCCTTAGAGGATTTGTCTGCTTCCTGCCAGAACACACAGCAATATCCAAGCCTGGTGGCATAGGATTGCAATGGCTACTTATAAGGCTGAGATATGAAGATTGAACGTTCAAGTCCTGTCCAGGCTATAGTAAGGGAAAGGCCAGCTCGGGGAATTTCTGAAGCCATGCCTCAAAATAAAAAAAAAAAAAAAAAAAAAAAAAAAAAAAAAAAAAAAAAAAAAAAAAAAAAAAAAAAAAAAAAGAAAAAGGAGCTGGAAATTGGGATGGGTGTGGTGGTACAGGAAAATGAGTTACATAGAGAGTAGAGAGACCCTGACTCAAAAGAAAAAAAAAAAAGGCAAAAGAAGTGAGGCCGGCTTGGTCTACAGAGTGAGTTCCAAGACAGCCAGGACTGTACAAAGGAACCTTGCATCAAACAAACAAAAACAGCAAAGAGAAGGCACAGCAGACACTAACTAGTCTCCCTCATTAGCTTCCCAGTGACTCCTGCCACCTCCTTCCTGGGTTCCCAACTCTTTGTTCTCCTTCAATATCCCCTTAGTCACTGCCCCTCACTCAAAGTCCCATGGCTTCCCCACCCTACTTGCCAAAAGGAAGTGGCTGGGCTTCTTACCTGAGAATTGAAGCGGATTTGACAGACATTACAGGAAATGACTGGCCGCTTGGTCTTGAGCAAGGGTCCTCCAAATGTGTGGGAGAGCACAGCTTTCTGTACAGGGTCCATCTGTGGATGTTGGGTAGGGTGAGCTAAGAACCCCTGTACAAGCTCATCAATGACTCCCATTTCCCTCCACCAGCTGAGGTGAACCAAGGTTCTTAAGCCCTGCCCCAGGACTCAAGGTGCCTAAGACCTCTGAGCCTGTTTTCTGGTTCTCTCTGGCCCAATCTTCATAGCCCTGGAAGGGACCTAATGGACATACTGGCCCCATCGATCCCATTTCATAGGAAAGTAGAAGTGGTCTGTCCAAGGCCACATCATGAATTAACAGCAGAGCTGCAAGTTGGACCTGAATTCTTACTCTGACTTAACATACACCATCAAGGTTCAACTCTGTTTCTTTGGCTTGTCTTTTGCAGTGAGGCCAACCTGTCAAAAGCCACTGATAGGGGGTCCCAAAGCATCAGAGAGAGATTCTAGGGTCCCTGAATCCTTCTGGCCCTACTCAGTGTACAACTGTCTGCCAAGTGCAGCTTTTGGTCCCATCGCTGGGCCCCACCTCATCCTAACACGTTTAGGCTCTGGGTCGCTGTAAGTCAGTAGCTTCTAACAGGAAACAGGAACTTGGGAGAGAATTGGTGATGCTATTGAAGAATGGGGAAGAGGAGAGTGGGAATAACTGATAGGGTCTGAGGGAGCCAGGACCTTCTGAACCTTCTCTTCACTGTCAGCATCAGCAGGGGTTCAGGGCAGAGCTGTTGGGCTTGGAGGGATTGGGAACCTTTTCTGCTCCACCCTGGATCAGCAGATGTCTTTGCAGGCTCCTGCTGAGAGTTCACATGAGCAGGGAAAAGGACAGAATAGTCTCTGAGGCCTTCGGATATTAAGGGATACAACTAAAGGGCCAAAGGCACAGAAATAGTTACCCTTGAGCAGTTCTGCCCCTCTCCCCCTGGTGGCTAGGGAGGGGAGAGCCTGGAATGCAGCCAGGGTTACACAGACTAGGTATAGCTGGGATGTCTTAGGACAACTCAGGACTGAAACCTTATCTTCCAAGGGGAGAGGGATAAGTAAGACATGTTTGCTGGCGACTCAGGGGTCCCTAGCAATTCACTTGAACCTTTGTGCACAGGTTTTAGGGTTTCCCATGAGACAGTTTGAGGGACAGAGCATGAATCTTCTCCCTGTTTCCCCCAGGAGTCTCTCTAGCTGGTTAAAGTTACTATCAGGAATAGGGCTTTAGGGTCCCAGTGAACTGAGTGCTGACCTATATCTGTTCCATTTTGGTAGTAGTGGATGTTGGAGCCATGAATGAGTTATGATAACCTGTGTGGCAAGTGTCAGTCTCTTAGCCTGCCCTTGGTCAGAAGCAACCCCCTTTTAGTGGCTATCTTAACCTCCTACAAACTTCTTGAAAATCCCAACCACATACAGGGAAAAATCAGAGAGAGCTGGGGAAAGAGGGAGAGGAAGGAATGTGTGTGTGTATAGGTGTGCAGCCATAAGCCTTCCATCAGTGAGTGAACGGGTGAAATGAGAATGACAGCCACATACTGTATGTATCATTTGAAGATCAACATTTCTTCACTGGGGGCTTTGCTGACACTGCGGATGGTCAGGTTGTGTAATCTTCAGCTGTGTGTTTATCTGCACAAATGTATAATATGTTTGGCAGAAAGAAAGTTGGAGACAGGCTTTAATCAGAGAGGGGAGACAGATTGCTGCTTTCAGCTTCTGGTCTCCAGACTTCAGTCCTTCTTTTTTCAGAGACATCCCCCACCTAATTCTGCCCCAGGGTTCTCGTGAGCCCTGGGCTTCTTCATACACTGGGTGGGGAATGGGAATTCCGCCCAAACAGAAACCTAATCTGGGCCAGGAAACCTAAGTCGTATAAAAACAGTAGGGAGAGAATAGGATGCAGAGGAGAAAGCAATCTCCTGGTTCTGTCTGTACCATCACTCACTCCAGCCAGTTCCAGGAAGGCCTAAGGCCAAGAATCCCAAGGATGGGTTGTGGACTCATCCCTGTCTCCATCCCATAAGAGTCTAGGTTCCACCCATATCCCTCCTCAGGAGTAGTTTGGGGAGTGGAACAAGAAATGGAGGGAGCCAAGCCAGTTTGCCCCACTCTTTCTTCCAGGGACTGAGGAGACAGCTGGTTGAAGGTGAGGGCTCAGGGCCCCAGTCCCCAAGTAGGTGGAATGTGAGCCACTGAGGTGCTCCTCTAAACCAAGGTCAGGAGGCCCCGGTGACCTAGATGAAGGCTCCCTAGGGAACGGTGGAGGCTGGCATCTCTGAGGACCCATTTCATTCTAGAGACCCTTCCCTCCGATACTGGTCTAGACACACCCTGGCAAACTCTCCAAAGCAGTTCCCTCCCACCTGCCCTCCAACAGTGGTGAAGGGGAAAGGCTCCCTGAAGCTGGGCGAAACGAATCAGGCAAGGAGGGAAGGACAAGCAGGAGGGAAACCAGATCAGGAGCAGGAGGGTGCCTGCTATGATTAGGTTTCATCACGCTGCCCTTTAACGGATGGAACCCACTGCCCCTTGTTCAACCCCACCCACCCCTCAAAAGAAGGCGGTAGGAGAAAGGGGTGGAATGGCAAGGATGGAAAGACCTGAGGAGCAGAAAGGACTGACAAGGGGCAGAGGGAGCAGAGGGTGTCCAAATAGCAGGTGGGAGTTGGTGGGGAAGGATTGCCGGGAAGAGGGCAAGGCAGAAGAGAGGTCTGAGCAGCATGGTGATATAAAGGTAGGTGTAGGAGCGATGGCAAGTCTGAGATTTTGGGGATTCCAAGGACCTGGGAAGCAGAGGCTATCGTATCCAACAAGGTGGCAATAGTCGGGGGCGCCAGTTGGGCTCCAGAGATCGGTGAGGGCCGCGCCGCGTGGGGGATGGGCGACTACCGAGGACTGGGCGAGAGGAGAGGTGGCCGGCCCCGCAGGGCGGGCGGGGATGGGATGGGGGGGCGCTGCGGCAGCCGCGGAGGCGGGGAGGGAGGGGCTGGGTGGCTTACCCTGCGGGGCCCTGGTGGCCGCGGCTCCATGGCCCAGGGCAGCAGACCCAGGCGGTGGAGGCCGAGCCTGGCCGGCCGGGCGGGCCGGAGACGCGGCGCTCGTTGCCCGGGCGGCTCAGGGCTGTGAGGCCCGGCTGGTTGGGAGGAGGGGAGGCGGCGCCGGTCCGTCAGGAACCCGCCCTGGAGGCGGGGCCGAGGGCGGTCCGGGAATGGGGGCGGGGACAGGGCACAGGAGAGGGAGGCCAGGGGGCTCTGGCGGAGAAAGCTAGAGACCGTGACCAGACACTGCTTTCAGGAAAGGCCTTGTTCCGGCCCCGGGCCTCTCGGCCAAGCGGCAGGGGCATTGACCTGATGACCTCAGCTACCAGTACTTGGATTCCTTCCTGGGTCCAGTGACCGCACCAGTCCTATGCATGACCGTGTTTGTCTAGCTCAGAAATTGTCCTTTCTTTCACCCCTTCCACCCTGCTCCCTGCCTCTCTCTCTACTGACAGTTTTTCCTATACAATGCTTCCCCAGCTTTTTCTGTACATAACCCCTGTGCCCCTGCTTTTAACAAGTCATTTTGCTCACATGGGTGTAAAACCAAGCCCGGGTGAGGAAGATTCTGGACAACTTCTTTGGTCAGTGGAGCTGAGGGCTGCCTGAGCAGAAGCGACCTCAGAATGGTGGACATTGCCGCTTAACCTCTTTTTACCTCCTCTTCTGGGTTCTCCACCTGCCCCAGAACCAGGTTCCCAGAGCTACGCTTTGTGCACTTACTGCCCTCTGGTGGTCAAGTGGGGCAGTACTGAGAAGGCCAAAGACTTCCCCATGGCTAGGACACTTCATTTTGCTTGGGCAAAGCCTCCACCCATAGCGCCCATCCTACCCAGGGCAGCGCCCATCCTACCCAGGGCAGCACCCAGCTACCCAGGGCAGCGACCAGAGAGATAAGTGAAGCTGGATACTGGTTTGAGAAAAGTCGACTTTGGGAGACAGTAATGGATGTCCAAGGGTAAAGGCAAACAGTGGACTGAGTGTGGAAAGAATGAGGGGGATAATAATGTACATATCTGAGGGGCAGCAACTGTTCATGTAGGAGAGAAGAGAGATACTAATCCACAGGGAGAGGCTGCCATAATTCCACCACCACCACTACTTACTGTCAATTGAGCCCGTGGAATGTGCCAGCTCTGCACTGGGCTCTTTGCTTGGATTATCTAATTTAATCATCACAACTGCGATTTGAAGTAAGTACTATTATTATCTTTACTTTATAGATGAAGGAACTGGGGTTTAGAAAGGTTAGATGATTTGCTCAAGGTCATAAGCTAGTAAGTTGCTGGACTGGGATTTGAATTTAAATCTGAGCCTGACTCCAAAGCCATAGACTTAGCAGCTGCACAGGCCTTCTGAAGGTGGCTGGCTGTGCAGCGTTTCTGCTGTCCTCATTGCTCTGCAGAATCTGAACTGTCATGCAACCAGATACTCTCTCTTGTCCTCTCCACCTCTACAGAGCAGACTTACCTCCCTAACCCCTCCAGCTGCTGTCTCAGTTTCTTTGGCCAGAGCCACCTCCTGTTCCCACTACCCAATTCAAGCCACCCAAACTTCCTTTTCCTCCTTTCCCTTAAATAACAGTGATCAGGTGGCAAAACTCTGAACACTAACTCTGTGCTAGGCATTATGATTTTGCAATACAATTCACAAGGCCTTGTAAATTTGTACTATTACTGCCCCTACTCCCATGTTTGTTTGTTGGACAGTCTTACTAGGTAGCCCAATGTGTCCTTGAACTTGTGATCTTCCTGCCTCAGCCTTTTAGGTGCTGGGATTACAGGCATGTGTTGCCAGGCCTGACCAATATTTATTTTACAGTTTTTAAATTAAGGTTTGGGATGCTTAAATGATTTGCCTAAGTTTATAAAGCAAAGAGTTTGCAGCATCAGTTCATAGCCTAGAAATCAGACACTAATAGTGGTGCTGTTTGCCACCCTGCTGCACTCCCAGGTCTATTTACACTCATGACTATATTGCTTTATTTACTCACTCCTTCTGAGGTATTGGGGCTTGAACCCATGATCTCACACATATCAATACTCTACCACCACTGAACCATATTCCCAGGCTTCACTCTTTGTCAATGGCAAAGTTTTACTTTAGTTCAGGCTGGCCTGGAACTTACCATGTAGCCCAGGCTAGAAATTCATGGTGATCCTCTTACTTCAGCATCCTGAATGCTGAACCACCATACCTGGCTCCAAACATATTTTGAGGCACTCTCTATCTTACACTTAAAAAGGGTGTGTGTGTGTGCATGTAGATGGCTCACTGGGTAAACACCTGCTGTTAAGTTTGATAACCTAAGTTAAATTCCCAGAACCTATGCAATAGAAGGAAGAAAACTCAGTGGACAGGTGGGGACTAATTCTCACAAGCTTTTCTCTGACTCCCACATGCATGCTGTTGTATGTATGTACACATATCCACCCCAGCCCTCACAATAAATAAATAAAATGTATGGCTGGTACGGTGGTGCAAATGTAGGAGGGAGAGGCAAATGGGTCCCTGTGTGTTTGATGCCAGCTTGGTCTACAGAGTGAGTGACAGACATGTTAGGTCTATATGGAAAGACCTGTCTAGATAAATAGATAGATAGATGAATGGGTGGATGGATGGACGGATAGATAGATAGATAGATAGATAATGTAATAAAAAGAAGAAAGCTTGGTGGTGTAGTAAATCATGCCTGGAATCCCAGCATTCAGAAGCCTGAAGTATAAGGATCTTTGTGAGTTGGAGGCTACATAGTAAGAACATGTCCCAAAAAACAAAACAAAAAAAGCTTCTTAGTCTGGACAGGGAGATTCAAATTACTTGGGAGGCAGAGACAAGAGGATATTCACAAATTTGAGATTAGCCTGGTCTACAATCTAAGTTCCAGGCTAGCCACTAGCCAGGACACTGTCTCAAAAATCCAAAAATTGCCAGGCAGTGGTGGCACATGCCTTTAATCCCAGAACTTGGGGGGCAGAACTCTTTGAGTTCCAGGATAGTCAGGGCTACACAGAGAAACCTTGTCCCCTCATCTCCCCAAAAAGCAAAAAATAAAATAAAAGGGTGGCCAGTGTTTAGATGGCATAAACACTTGTTACCCAAATCTGAAGACCTGAGTTCATTCCATGGAACCCACCATGGAAGGAGAGAATCAATTTTCAGGAGCTGTCCCCTGGCCTCCATCACATGCTGTAGTATGCACATGCACATGCACACGTACACAACACTAATACCTTAAAAGCCAAACAACAACAACAAAATAAGCTTGATAAAACAAAATTATTCAAAATACAAAAGGGTATGAAGTTGACCTTATGTGTTCTGAACTCTAGGACTGTGGGTTCAACTGATGGCATACTGAAAATATTTGAAAAAAAAAATCATGGTTATTATTAAACATGCACAATTTTTTCTTTAATATTTTTTTTTCTTTTTGAGACAGGGTTTCTCTGTATAGCCCTGGCTGTCCTGGAACTCACTTAGTAGACCAGGCTGGCCTCAAACTCAGAAATCCGCCTGCCTCTGCTTCCCAAGTGCTAGGATTAAAGGCGTGCACCACCACGCCCGACCTTTAATATTTTTATTACACATATTTACGTGTATGTGTGTGTGTGTGTGTGTGTGTAGACCTTTTTGTGTATACATTCATGCCACAGTATGCTTATGAGAATCAGAGGACAACCTGTAAGAATCAATTCTTGCCGGACGTGGTGGCGCACGCCTTTAATCCCAGCACTTGGGAGGCAGAGGCAGGCGGATTTCTGAGTTCTAGGCCAGCCTGGTCTACAAAGTGAGTTCAGGACAGCCAGGGCTACACAGAGAAACCCTGTCTGGAAAAACAAAACAAACAAACAAAAAGAATCAATTCTCTTCTTTGACTATGTAGGTCCGAGAGATCAAACCCAATTCTTCATACTTGGCAGAAAGCACCTTCACCCATGGAGCCATCTAGCCATCTCCAAACTTTTATTCTCTTGTCATTATTCCTTAAACAATACATTTGTAGTTGGTAACATAAATGACCAGAAGCAATTCAAAGTATAGCATATAAGTAGGCTATTTGTAAATATTGTGTTACTTTATACAAGGGACTTTCCCATCTTCAGGCTTATTACTCCTGGTGTTCTGGATTCAGTACTCACGAATGACAAGAGATGATAATAAAATAAAAAGTACAACTTTGGGGCTGGTGAGATGGCTCAGCGGGTAAGAGCACCCGACTGCTCTTCCAAAGGTGATAAGTTCAAATCCCAGCATCCACATGGTGGCTCACAACCATCCGTAACGAGATCTGGCTCCCTCTTCTGGAGTGTCTGAAGACAGCTACAGTGTACTTACATATAATAAATAAAATAAATTAAAAAAAATAATTTTAAAAAGTAATTTGAGAGCCAGGTGTGGTGGCGCATATAATAAATATAATAAATAATATAATAAATAAATAATTACATATAATAAATATAATAAATAAATAATTACATATAATAAATAAAATAAATCTTTAAAAAAAAAAAAAAAGTACAACTTTGTGGCTCAGTCGAGGGACTCACTTGCCAGCAGGCCTAACAACCTGAGTTTGGTTCCTGTATCAAACATGGCAGGAGAGAATCAGCTCCTAATCTCTCTTCTAACATCCACATTTGCACTTGCACTCACATACACAAATAAAATAATAAATATTACTGATAAAGTATTTTTAAATGAATAATTATTTCATCTGCATGTGTGTCTGTCTGTACACTATATGTGCCTGATGTTCCTGGAGGCCAGAAGAGGCATCAAATTCCCTAGAACTGGAGTAATCAATGGTTGTGAGCTGGGAACCAGTCGGGTCCTCTACAAGATCAATAAGCGCTCTTAACCACTGAACCGTCACTCCAACCCTGAGTAACTAAATATATAAAAAACAAAACCAAGCCGGGCGTGGTGGCACACGCCTTTAATCCCAGCACTCGGGAGGCAGAGGCAGGCGGATCTCTGAGTTCGAGGCCAGCCTGGTCTACAAAGTGAGTTCCAGGACAGCCAGAGCTGTACAGAGAAACCCTGTCTCAAAAAAACCAAAAAAAAAAAAAAAAAAAAAAAAGCCAAAAAACTTCCTCAGAACCAGGTGAGGTGGCACATGCCTTTAATCTTAGCACTAGGGAAACAGAGATGGTGCATCCCTATGAGTTCTAGATCAGCCTACTCAGTGGTGAGTTTCAGGTCAGCCAGGGCTACAAAGTCAGACTTAGTCTTAAACAAACAAACAAACAAAACAAAACAAAGCAAAAACAAAACAAAAAACAAACAAACAAAAATCCCCCACTACTTCTCAGACTTGAGAGATGGTTCAGCAATAAAGAGTGTGTGCTGCACTTCTAGAGGACCTGAGGTCCGATCTTAGTACCTACATTGAGTAGATCACAACAGCTTGTAATTTCAGTTCCAAGAGGATCTGGCACCTGCACTCAACTGCATGTGCTTACACGTGTATAAACATATTTTCAAATAATAAAAACCAATCTGTTCTTAACTGTAATTTCTCCTCCCCCCCACAGAGTGGCATCATTTGTGATTTCTTGGGTATCTGTCTTGTTGACACTCCAGCACTCACATATAATCATCTTCCTTTTTTAGGTTTTTAAATACTACCTGGTATTTTATACTTCGCTCTTTTCTTTTCTTTTTTTTTTTGGTTTTTTTTTTTTTGGTTTTTTGAGACAGGGTTTCTCTGTATAGCCCTGGCTGTCCTGGAGCTCACTTTGTAGACCAGGCTGGCCTCGAACTCAGAAATTCACCTGCCTCTGCCTCCCAAGTGCTGGGATTAAAGGCGTGCGCCACCACTGCCCGGCTTTTCAATTTTTTTTTTTTTTTTTTTGACTCCTTCAATTTTG
>LR753678.1:0-100000 GCA_902729485.2 Mus minutoides | reverse complement strand
TGGGGTGGCAGGCATATGCCTGCAATCTCGACCTTACAGAGGCAGAGGCAAAAGCCAGAGGAACAAACAATATAAGAAACAAAACATATTTACATGAGTGAACTAAAGATGAGTCTCAGATGAGTCATTTGACCTCTGTGTTTCTTCTTCTATAGATGGGAACAATTCCTGGGCTGCTGAGCCTGAGAATATGGTATTTAGACAGAGGACAGCATTCCCTGCCCTTCAGTTCTAGTTACACCAGGTCACTTGTACTTCCCTAAATGACCCTTTTTAACTATTGTTCCTGTGAGATTTGATTCAATCTGAAATGATCTTCCTTTGTTTTCTCTTATTTTGCTTTATTTATGAATTGTTTTCTTGGGGATATTCTTTCTTTCTTTCTTTTTCTTTTTTTTTTTTAAGATTTATTTTATTTTATTATATGTAAGTACACTGTAGCTGTCCTCAGACACTCCAGAAGAGGGAGCCGATGATCTCGTTACGGATGGTTGTGAGCCACCATGTGGTTGCTGGGATTTGAACTTATCACCTTCGGAAGAGCAGTCGGGTGCTCTTACCCGCTGAGCTATCTCACCAGCCCCCTTTCTTTCTTTCTTTCTTTCTTTCTTTCTTTCTTTCTTTCTTTCTTTCTTTCTTTCTTTCTTTCTTTCAGACAGGGTCCCTTTATGTAGCTCTGTCCATCCTAGAATTGACTATGTATACCAGGCTGGCTTCAAACTCACAGAGATCTACCTGTTTCTGCCTCCTGGGTGCTGGGATTAAAGGTATGTGCTACTAAACCAGGTTTTGTATCAAGTATTTTGTCTGCATGTTTGTATGTACCCCACATGCATGCCTGGTGCTCTCTGAAGCCAGAAAAGGGTATCAGATCTCCTGGGGCTGGAGTTACTGGTGGGTATGAGCTGCCGTGAGGGTTCTGGGAATCAAACAGAGGTCCTCTGAACAGCAGCAGAATGAGCTAACTCTCCAGCTCTTCTCTAAGGCTGCTCGTACAACCCTGTGAATATTCTGTGCGTTGTGACACATGTCTGAAATTCCAGTACTTGGTGGGGGGGCTGAGACAGGAGAATCCCTAAGAGTTTGGAACCACTCTTGGCCACACAGTCAGCCCTTATTTCAAAAACAAAATAAAGCAATACAAAATAAAAACTAATGATTCTTCAAAGCAAAAATTGTGAGTCCTTGTCTTTTTTTTTTTTTTTTTCCCCGAGACAGGGTTTCTCTGTGTAGCCCTGGCTGTCCTGGAACTCACTTAGTAGACCAGGCTGGCCTCGAACTCAGAAATCCGCCTGTCTCTGCCTCCCAAGTGCTGGGATTAAAGGCGTGTGCCACCACTGCCCGGCTTAGATTAAGTTTTTTTCTTCTGCTTTTCTTTTCTTTTTTTTTTTTTTTTGGTTTTTTGAGACAGGGTTTCTCTGTGTAGCCCTGGCTGTCCTGGAACTCACTTTGTAGACCAGGCTGGCCTTGAACTCAGAAATCCGCCTGCCTCTGCCTCCCGAGTGCTGGGATTAAAGGCGTGCGCCACCACGCCCAGCTCTTCTGCTTTTCTTTATCCTACTTAACTCCAGTTGGCTCTTTAGGTCCCCCTACACCCAGAAGATTTGTCTTAATATCCCTTGTGCTCCCATGTAAGCTAAATGCTTTCAACATGGCTCTTCATCTGGGTTATAGTTAACTTGCTATTGTTCCTGCTAAAACATGGGCTCCCTATGGGCAGTGGCCAATTGATTCCTATGCCTCAATATAGTATATGCTCAGTGCTTTATTATTACTTATTATTATTATATTGTTTTATTTATTTATCTATTTATTTATTTAGGCAATATTGGGAATTGAACACAGGGCTTCACTCATGCTAGGCAAGTTATTTACCACTGAGCTAAATTCAAGTCCCTTCATCTACTTTTTTTTGAGACAAGGTCTCATGAATCTCAGGCCTGAAACTTGTTATGTGACTGAAAATAACCTTAAACTCCTGATGTTTTTGCCTCTACCTCTTGGGTACTGAAATCGCATCCTTATTAGTGTTTCTGTGACAATATTTATAACCTTCCTTCTGCTTTGTGGCATACATGCCTGTCTCCCAGTATAAGTTCACTGAGGATAAACTGTCTTCTGTTCACCCTACTGTTCGCACAGGTCTAGGACAGTGCTATTTTTAGTCAGTGCTAGGTTCCCTCATCTGTAAAGTGAAGTTAATATCACCAACTACCCCAAAGGATGCTGTAAAGGTTAAGATGTGACAAACACTTTGTGGGAGTCAAAATGCAGTGCAGAGGCTGCTTTAGATTTCTAGGAGGCGTTCGGAGGCTGCAGCTATGAGCTGAAGATCTCTCTCTCACTCTCTCTAGACAGGGGGTCAAGTATGCCAGGCTGAGGATGCCCTTGAACTTATGATCCTCCTGTCTTTCCCTCCTGAATGCTGGGGCTACAAGTGTGCTCCCTCACACCTCATTGGTGCAGTACCAAGGATCAAACTCAGGGCTTGTTTGAATTACATCTTTGGCATATACTGTGTCAACCAACATCTATCAGTTACTAAACGCTTCCGAGCCTCAGCTTCTGAGCCTATTCGTCAAACAAAAATGCAAGTGTCTTCCTTGCTATCTCTGTCAGGGGTAGTTTCAGACCTCCCAGAGGGCTGAGCCCTGGACTCATCCTTAGCTCTTTCCTCTATTCTTTCAACACCACTTGGTTACCATGGCAGGTCAATATTTCCTTGAAAGCATCTCACCAGTCTTTCCTTCTTCCCTTTCCCATTCTTACTGCCCATTTAGGCTTGTAAGGCCAGACAACCTCCTCCAGATTTGTCCCGTTTATTGGCTGCCACAGTCTTCTTCCTGAATCACAAGTCTTACCAAGGCACTCCCCTGCTAAAGAATGGGAAGTAGCTCTGTTTCTTTTCCCACTAAATATAGAAGACTTTGCTATCCCTCCAACAACAAACTGATCCTACCCACCCAGCTGTGTACTCTGGAGAGCTGGAGATGGTAAAAAATAAAAGTAGCGGTGTAAGCCCGATGCTCAGAGTTTGATCCCCAGGACCCACATAACTGCCCTCCACACGTGTACAATGGCATGTGTGTTGTGTGTACCAGCACACACACAGGCACAGGCACACACACAGGTACACACACAAAGGAAAACCCTCACAGCCATGCTTCTTGCCCCTTGGCTCTTTCCAATCCCAGCATCCTCAGCTCTTTGACTTCCTACAGCACTACCACCTAGGTTTCCTTATTCTCTGTATGGCTGAGCACTTCACTGAAGGATGAGTGGAACAGAGCAGTGTCTGGGTGACAGAGAAAACTTAGCACATAGTCTGTTTTCATTACAGTTACTATAGTATCAGAGAGCCAGCAATGCTTGCCATCCAGTGACTAGACACGAGGAACATAGTGGTCACAGGAAGTGAGAACGAGATAGGCTTAGAAGAAGAGCATAGGGGTGGTCTGGGAGTGAGGGGGTTCAGGGGTATGGGGCAGGGGAGACAGACAATACTCACTGTGCTGTAGTTGCTGAAGAGGCCCAGGGTTGGGGCTGGCTCTAGTGGGAAGGGCAGGATCTGCTTGAGGTCCATTGGGGGCTGCATGATGGGGGGCTGCCGGAGCAGAGGGAGGGGCCCTGCCCGGCTCAGGCTGCCTGAAAGGCAGAGAAAACATTCTGTGGGGTAGGAAGACTGAGCTTCGGAACCCCACCCAAATACACAGTGCTACTCCCTAGCTGAGACTCCCATATTCAGAAGTGTGCCCCCAGAGTGTACACATGTGTGAGCCATATATACACTTCCCTTGCTGCTGCTGCTACTGCTGCACAAGGAGCAGATCCACTGTGGACCTGGGGACACAGGCTGGTCTTCCCTAGGGGGTGGTTTTCACTTCTCCCTTCTGCATCCTCCTTCCCCAAGCCCTTCAGGCTTTTTACAGACCCAAGAAAGGCCTAGACCTCCTCTGCAGACAGCCTACCTCTGGATCTACTCAGAATTCCAGACTCCTTCCTTCCTCTGGTCTGGAGTCCTTTGTGTGTCTGAAGGTTTGTTGCATTCCCAGGTCAGAGTCAAGTGGGTGACTTATCCCACTGTCCAGAGGGGACACCGAAGCCTGGATTCAGAGAAGGCTGCTGTATCTGGCTTCCTAAGTTACGATGCTATTCAGGTCATAATTCCTGAAAAATTGTTGCCACCTCTGGGTGCCATTTGCTCTGACCCTTCTGTAGCCCCCTCATTCCCACCAGACCCCACTGTCTCACCCACTGGGCAGGCTCAGTTCCAGCTCTGCAAGAGGAACCATGGCCACCGCCTCTGTGAGAGGAGGGCTTGCATGTGACCCCAAGGGGAAATGAAAGTTCAGCCAGCCATTCAGTACCACCCCACAAGTCTTCTCCTCCCCCTGGAGTCCTGGAGGAGGCTCCACCAGGTTCTAAAGGACCCAGCTTAAAGGACTTAGGACCCTCAGGGTTTCCTCTGGCCTGGCTGGCTTCCTCCTGAAGCGGTTGTTGTCAATCAGTTGGGCAATTCCTGCTACCCTCTACTACTTCAGCACCCTCTGCCAGCTGCAGGGGTTTCTGGCACAAAGGCCAGACCAAGAGACTGCCTTCCTGGCCCTGGACCTCCCTTGACCTTCTTAGGGTAATGGGTCCCCAGGATCCTTTCTTGTCCCTCCACTGACTCACCCCTGTCATACCTTCTGTAGCTGGCACTTGCTGCCCCCAGGCAGTGGCCTGGCCCTGGCCCCCTAGGGGCCTGGGCCTGACAGCGTCCCCTTCCCTTGGTTCTGCCCTCTGCCCCCTTCCTTTATCATTCCCTCCCCCAGCCCAGTCAGTAGAATCAGCCAATCAGAGGCCTGGAAAAGTGGGGCAGAGGGGAGGGCGGGGGAGTAGGGATTAGGGGAATCTGAGGAGAGAGAGAGGGGGTGGGGAGGGCTCAGGCACAGCTGGGGGTGGAGAATGAGGTCCAGAAAGGTCTGGAGGGGTTTCTTCCACCCAATGCCAACACTGGAGGCCAGTGTGCCTGAGGCAGACAGGGGTTAAGGCTGCTGGGAGCTTGGTTTCTAAATTCTAAGGCCTGAAGGAGAGGCTAGGATGTTTGCCTTTGGCCTTTGAACTGTTGGGAGTCTGAATGCCTTGCATTGCCTTCACATTTGGGATGGTGTGTGTGTGTGTGTGTGTGTGTGTGTGAGAGAGAGAGAGAGAGAGAGAGAGAGACAGAGACAGACACAGAGAGAGAGAGACAGAGACAGAGAAGACAGAGACACAGAGAGACAGACTGTGGGAAAGCGGCAGAGGCAGGAATAGGTGACTAGAAATGGAACAGACACAGAAGAGGCTAAGGATGGGAGAGTGGAGAGGGAGTTTAAAACCTGACAGGCAGAATGCAGAGCTAGATAAGGACAGGAAGACTCTGGGGCAGAGACCATAAGGTGAGAAAGATGAAGGTGAGGACAGGGACAGACAGACTGATCATCTCCTCCTTCTGATCTGTCCTCTCAGGCCTCTCCCCTGTGCCCCACCCTTCCTCACTGCCTGGCACATCAGGGCAACCTTAACGAGCCTCAGGAATGGTGAGAGAAACCTGAGTGCTCGCTCTCAGTGTCCCCCGCTCCCACTCCCAGCAGCTGGTTCAGGGCTGGCACTTCCACCCCACCACTTGGCTCCTTGACCTTGTCCCTGGCTGTCAACTCTCTAGGATCCCACTCCCAAATCCATTTTAGAGGAGGGAGACAAGTTCCAGAAAAAGCCACAGAGAAACACTCAAAGAACGGCTATGTACCAGGCAATGAGCCGGAGTCTTATCTGATGTAAGATGGGAGATGGGGCAGTCTGGAAAATGGCTTTGAGTCTGTGAAGTAGCCAGGATTATTTCTTCCATTCAGCATGTGAGGAGACTGGGATTCAGAGAGGTTAAAAAACTTGGCTGATGCCACACAGCCTTAAGTATCCAGGGCTGAGAATCAAATCAGGATCTGTCTCACTCTAGCAAATTCTTCCTCTGCTACATCGCTCCCAGAGGGCTCTCATTTAACACTGAATCGGAGGGCTGAGCACAGACTCGCATCTGGTTTAAGCAGAGAATGGGGAAAGCAATTCCTTGCTTTTCCTGGGTGTGGAGTCCTCATTTAGCTTTACAGGGGGAGAGATGGAGGAGAACAGACAGAAGCCACTCAGCTCCCTGTAGCCTGGAACAGATGTGGAACAGGGTTGGGGTGAGAAGAGAGGTGGGACAAAGGCAAAGGCGGAAGATGAGGACAGAGTGAGGGAAGTGGCGAGGGGCTGTCCCAGGATTCTCACGGCTCTTCCACTCTGAAATCTGAGGTGGGAGAGGGGCAGATGGCATCTTAAGAATTGGGTGAGCAGAAACAGGGTTCTTCAGGGCTGCAGCTGAGGCTCAGTGGTAGAGCCCTTGCCAGGCCTGTGGGAGGCTCTTACTGCCCTCCCACTCCAAGAAAGCTCCAGAGTTCTTGGTTTGAAGCCTCAGGCCCATATACTGTTTTCTGATAAAAATAGCTGCCATTTTTTAAAGCTTATTGCCTTCTTCCTTCCTTCCTTCCTTCCTTCCTTCCTTCCTTCCTTCCTTCCTTCGAGACTATAGTCCTGTCTCTCCTGGCACTAAGTATGTAGACATGCAGACCAGGCTGACTTTGAACTTACAGAGTTCTGGGAGGTGTACACTACCACAACTGGCAATTTTTTTGAAAAAGCTTTATTTATTTTTATGTGTATGAGTGTTTTGCCTGCATGTATAAAAAATGTACTATGTGTATATCTGGTACCCCCAGAGGCCAGAAGAGGGTGCTGGATCCCCTGGAACTGGAATTAAGGGTTGGTTATAAGCTGCAGTGTAGGTATTGAAACCCAACTCAAGTCCTCTGCAAGAGCAGCAAGTGCTGTTAACTGCTGAGCCATCTCTCCAGCCTCCAGAGGCTTATTCATTGACAGGACTTTATATAAACAATTTCCCATGAGATGGTTTCACTGTGCACTAACTGGGCGAGTAGCTGGTTCCTCTGCCTGGTTCAGTCTCATTTCTCATCTGTCAAACCAGAACAACAGTACCTGCCTCCCAGAGTTGATGACAGGATTGGACGAGTCTGTGTAAAGTGCTGGCACGACACAGCGAGCACTCAATAAATGTTTGCTGAATAAATGAATTCTTTTATGATAAATGACAGTTGGTTCAGATGGCAGGTATTACTAGACCAAGGTCACACAGCTAGTGAGGAACTTGAATGGGTCTCACAAAGTAAGGTTTTTCAAGCATCATGCTTTACTGGGTAGACTGGAGAAGAAAAGGGAGACAGGGAAAGAGGAAGGGATTGAGAAGAAGGAACAAATCTAAGGCTTTTGTCTTGTGGGAGGTGAGGGCTGCAGCAAGGTTGGAGGAAGAGAAGGTTAGGTGGGGTTGGGAGGAGTTAGGGTCGGACTGGGGCAGGCTACTCTAGAGGGAAGCTCATTAGAGTAATTACCTCCAACAGACAGAGCCCCACCCTCACTTACTGGGGGATTGTTCACACGTTCTATTCAATACAGTTTCCAAGGGTGAGCTTGCAGACTCTTGGTCCGAATCCACCTGTCCACCTCCAAAACCCCGTTTAGCCCTGGGTACCTTTTGCATTCAGTCTCCCACAGTCAAGCCATATCTAGCTTCCTGTATCTCAGTGAGGGCTGCTCTTTTCTGTCCTCTCCTAAAAGGTCTGGCCAGGTCCTGTGCCATGGCCCCTGGGCTTTCTTTGGTGGGCTGGGCAGGTATGACGAGGAGAATAGGAACAGCTTGGGCGAGTCTGCTCTGGGAGTGTCTCATCAGGGTAGGGCGGGAGCAGGGTAGGGCTGTGAGTGACTGTCTCACTGGGGTGAGACTGAAATCATGGTGGTGAAGGGACCTCATGAGGCTAAGAAGGGAACCAGCCTTTGAGGCAAAACAGGAGATTGAGATTTCATCTTTAACTACCTCTGTTTTCCCTCAGGCATTTTAGCTTCTTCCTCAGAAATGGCCCAAATTAGGGTCAGGGTGCTTCTTCTCCTTTTTTTTTTTTTTTTTTTTTTTTTTTTTTTTTTTTTTTTTTTTTTTTTTTTTTTTTTTTTTTTTTTTTTTTTTTTTTTGGCTTTTCGAGACAGGGTTTCTCTGTGTAATCCTGGCTGTCCTGGAACTCACTCTGTAGACCAGGCTGGCCTCGAACTCAGAAATCCACCTGCCTCTGCCTCCCAAGTGCTGGGATCAAAGGCGTGCACCACCACGCCCGGCTCTCCTTTTTTTTTTTTTTTTTTTTTTTTTTTCGAGACAGGGTTTCTCTGTGTAGCCCTGGCTGTCCTGGAACTCACTTTGTTTGTTTGTTTTTTTCAAGACAGGGTTTCTCTGTATAGCCCTGGCTGTCCTGGAACTCACTTTGTAGACCAGGCTGGCGTCGAACTCACTTTGTAGACCAGGCTGGCGTCGAACTCAGAAATCTGCCTGCCTCTGTCTCCCAAGTGCTGGGATTAAAGGCGTGAGCCACCAGGGTGCTAATTATCCTTTTGGTCAAGTCCAGTGAATCTGTCCCCTCTGCCTCAATTCCTTCATCCTGGCAGAAGGCAGGCAGAGAGCTGGAAAGGCTTTGAAGTCAAAGATGAAAGAGACAAGGGGATGATTGTGCACAACTAAAAACACCAGCCCTAATAACCTCGGGGTATATGTGGGTGGGGGTGGGGCTTTGAAGGAGGTGATGCCTAGAATGGGAGGGGCTTATTGCAGAGCTTTGGGAAATCTTCCCAACAGGATCAGAAGAGCCCTCCCTCTCCAGGCTTCTGCCCTTCACTAAACCAGGGACATAGTTTCAAAGGACAGTGGCAGCCTAGGAATCTGAACTCAGAACTACCATCTTGAACCCTGGGGCCCTGATTGTTCTTTTTTTTTTTTTTTTTTTTTTTTTGGTTTTTCGAGACAAGGTTTCTCTGTGTAGCCCAGGCTGTCCTGGAACTCACTTTGCTCACTTTGTAGACCAGGCTGGCCTCGAACTCAGAAATCCCCTGCCTCTGCCTCCCAAGTGCTGAGATTAAAGGTGTGAGCCACCGCTGCCCAGCGAGGCCCTGATTGTTATGTGTGCTCTAATTTTGTTTTGAGCTAGCTAATTTTGTTTGTTCTCACTCTGTAGCCTAGGCTGGCCATGAACTTATTCTTTAGCTCTGACTCCCAATAACCTTCCCCCCAGCCTGCTGCGATGATAGGCACGAGATACCACATACAGCTGAGCTGGGCACAGCCACCTCAGGGTTCCTCTAGGGCTGTCTTGTAGAGGTCTCAGTGACCTTAGCATTCAGACCCGAACACCTCTGTATGATTCTAAAGGTGAGTCTTGAGCCCTGGCAAGCAGTTTCCTCCCTCGTTGGGATTTAAGGGGAAGGGATGGGAAGAAAGCTAAGCTGAATGGGGCACCACTAGATTCCCACCCCTCTGTGGACTTGGCAAAAGGAGGGGGTTAATTATCGTGTCCTCCAAAGAGATGGTTGGGGCCAGTTGATGGCAGGGTCCAATGTCAGAGAGTTTGGATTCAGTCTTCTTGTGGCTGGGTGTTGGCAGGGGTCTTTCAGGTCTGACACCTAGTTTTCTGTGGCCTCCAGACCAGGGTAAACAAGGCTTAGCCTGGCCTATTCTGTGCAAGCAGGCTATAGCCGCTACAGCTAGCCCAGGGTACAGCTAGAGTACAGGGAACACAATGGCAGTCAGAATGTGGAGCCTGTGTGTTAGGGTCCTGAGTCTAAACCGTGTTGAGGTGTCTCCTGGAATTAGAAGGCAGACCACCTACTAGAGACAGCCTTGGGGCAGAGGGATTTAAATAGCTATGATGGTTGGCCAGCTGGAGGGAAACAAGGCATAAAAGTCGTGAGAGGCTGAGACCACACAGCAGCTAGATGGAGGAAGGACAGAAGAGTGAAGAAAGGGGCTAGGGAAGATACACAGTCACTGGAAAGGAGAGAATACAGGCAGAGAGTCTTGGGAGAGGGATGAGGACATGGGATATAGTTCAGCATTAGCACAGAGCCAGGTGTCCTCAGTGGGGGCAGGGAGACCACAGGTGTCTGAGAGTGGTAGGGGGCTTTACAATAATCAGGGCCCTGGAACCGGCCTAGCCAGGGTGGAGGGCAGAGGTCAGAGCAGGCCCTGCACTGCTCTGGCAGCAGGGCTGAGGGCAGGGGCTGCTGCAGAGTCCGGAGCACAGCTAGTCCCTCTCCTCCCCCATCCCCGGGGCTCCCTTCCCGATGTAGGTCATGAAGATGGGGTGGCCAAGGCTGAACGTGCTGGCTGTCAGAGCCCAGCGGGACTTCCCTTCCCCCACTCTGACTTTCCTTCTCTCCTTGGTCTCCTGTAGCCCCCGACCCACGGCTGGGGTGGAAGGGAAGAAGGAAGAGAAGAAGGGCCCAGGCAGCCGGCGCAGGGAGAGAGGGGCAGGTCCCGGCGTGTCGGGGCAGGATGGCTGCGGAGACAGGATCTAAGCCGCAAGAGCCCGGGATGGACAGTTTCCCACCCAGTTCTTCTACCCAGCCCCCTTATCTTCACCCATCAGGTTCCCACCTTCCACCGCACTCACCTCGAAGCTACACCCAGCATCTTCTTCCTCCGCCCCCCACTTCCTCCTTTCCCTCTTATCCTGGGCCCAGAAGGCTGTCGGAGTGGCTAAGCCAAGGGTGGGGGAAGGCGCTGGGGGTGACGGGTCAGAACATTTACCCCAACTCCACCAGGCCAGGACCAGCCCCCTCCCACAGTCTCTCCTACACTGTCTTATAATATTCATGAGCCTCATGAATACGCAATGTTCTCATTATGGGGCGGGGGTCTCGCTCTCTCGGCTTTCCTTTTACCCCTCCCTATGTTACCAGGAGAAACCGCAGCTAGGGAAAGAGAGGAAGAGGGGACCCCAGATGTGCAGCAAGATGAGGGGGGAGGGGGAATGAGTGGCAGACCGGCGGCCGCAGTCACCGCGGTGCCGAGGTTGGGGGGGGGTTGGTGACCCAGTGAGAAGAAACCAGGTACCCGGAGCCCAGAGTCGTGGAGACCACTCACCGAGGATCATGCTGGGGACCCTGGCTCCCGGGGTTCCGAGTCGTTCTGTCCCGGGGGCCGTTCTGGTCTGACTCGGGGTACAGGGGGGAGGAGTCGGGGAGGATCAGGGGCGGGCCGAGGCGGAGCGGGGGCGGGGCCCACAGCAGGTGAAAACCGGAGGGGGCACCCTGGCACCCCGGGCTCCGCGAGGGGGCGTCCTGGCATCCAACCGCTTCCTCCAGCCTTTCAGTTACCTCCCCAATCTCTGGGTTTTAGGATGTCGCTTTAGCTGGGGCTGGGGAACAAGATGGTGTGAGGTTATAGAGGAGGCTGGGAATTAAAATGCCTGGGTTCCTGAGTGGCTCAGTCTGAGGGCGGGAAGACTCATTCTCGGCTGATAGGGGGACAAGATCCTAACTGATCTGGGGAGGAACAGAGCCCGGGTTGAGTGGGATAATGATGCCCCTCTAGAGCAATGGGCTGGGCCCTGGAGGTGCAGGGAGGATGCCTGGGTCCTACTTTGTTCCGCTTCGGAGCAGGATGTCGAGACTGACTATTAGAGGTGAGTTGTGGGTCTGAAGATGGATCCGAGGTTTATCTGACAGTGTTCTTAGGGGAAGCTAAGTGAACAGATTGCATTCAGTGGTCCTGAGGAGGCAGAAATTAGAAGCTTGCAGAGGTGATTGCTAGGCTATTTGGAAGATGACAGAAGGTCAGAATCAGCGAGGTTCAACCTTATAGAGATGTTCTGGACTGAGCTGGGGAGGAGGGGCATTTATCCCGGGCTTAAATGCAGGACACCTTACCAAGGAGAGCTTTGATTCAGGTGGCAGGGGTGTAAGAAGAGTTGGGTAGGTATCTAGGGAAGATGCAGCTGCTACAGACTGAACCTGTCTGTACCTGCCACAAGAGGGAGGGCAGCAGGCAGAGTTCCCAGAAGGCCAAGCAGCCAGCTTTAGGCCAACCCAGCCAGAGGGAAAGGGGGTGAGAATGGGAATTGGAACACTCAGGGTTTAGGGAGGGTAGAGGCAAGGGTGAAAAGCAGGGTCAAGAGTGGTAGGATTGGATTCAGAAACTTTGAGGAAAGGAGGGCATTTCTAGCTTCTGGCGGGAAGTTGGGGCTTGATTGCTAAGCCAGGTGCAGGAATTTTAGGTTTGTTCCTACTGTGAGCCCCAGCAATGTCTGCCTTCCATCTGTGAAAAGCTGTTTGCAATTGCCAAGATGCTTCACCTCAAGGCTAAGTGAAAGATGGGTGCCAGAACCCTAGTCTTTGGGACCTGTGATCCTGCTTTGAGGAAAGATGTGGAATCTCTGGGTCCACCAGTGGCAATCTTCTTGCTTTGAATCTAACTTGCTGGAATCCTCCTGTACTTCTATAACAGAAAGCCTGCTTCTTAGGTTTAGCCCCTCCTCTCCTTTTCCAGGTTTCTCCCCTGGAGAAGAGACATACTAAACGAGAGCCAGCACTGGGCTTGGCTGATGAGAGAGCCCCCTTTGCCCTTCAGGCCCACCTGCCCACACTGTCTTACCAGGGTCTCCCAAGTTAGGTGGAACTCAGATGAGGGATTGCTTAGCTTACTATGGGAGGCAGCTGGCTAGAGGGTGGGGTGACCTTGCAGGCAGCTGGGGGGGGGAGCATTGTGTGGGGCAGATTCATTATTGATGAGCCCTGCACCCCAGGCTACTAATGAGTACAGGCCGGCTGCCCTAATTGATGTCAAGAAACTTGAGACCCCCAGATCATCTTCCCACTTGCCAGCTGCCTCTTCTGAGCCCCTTCCCCCTCTGACATCTCTAGCTGCTCTGTTCTGTTTACTTCCTTCACTCCTCTTTCCCATTTCCACCAACTCAGGCAAGCAAGGAGTTCGAGCAGCTGGTCTCCACAGACTCCATTCTCCTCTGGGTTGCTCAGGCCTCAGAGTGAGAGACATATTCTATCTGCAGGGTAGGTAGGGTAGTTGAGGAGAGGCAGCTCAGCTCAGAGACAGACACAGAAGAATCAAAAAAGTAAGCTCAGGAATGGTACTAGATCACACCCATGGCACACCTGAGCTCAAGGAATTCCTTAATTAGAGGGAGATCTCCTCACTCTCTTCAGAAGCAAAGGTACCTGCCATATATTGATATACCCATACACCAGCCCTAAGTCCCAGTCCACTACTCTTCACCATTTCCTCATTATAGTGGGAGACTTTTTAGATTCATTCCCTGGAGTTGGTGTTAACCTTTTCCAATAGTATCTCCTCATTGGGAGTTCTTACTTACTATCATTGGCCATATTGGGTGCTTCTCTGCCTCACTGTGTTTTTACTGCCTCAGTCTCTCTTTCTTCTTGGGTTCTGGGAAGACACTCATTAAATATAGGATTTTAAGACCTTAGACTGGTGTGTGGTTCAGGTGGAGGAATATTTGAAGGTGCCAGAAGTCTGAGTTAATAATAATAGCCCTGTTGATGGGGAGAGTTGGATCTCATACCTCCTTGCCACAAATCCCCAGAAATTTGTGGCTATCCTGCCCTCTGGTGGTAAAACTCTGGTCTAGCGTGTCATAACCCTCTTTGCCTTATTCAGCCTTTTGCACATCAGGACAGACCTTGAGAAGAGGATCCTGGGGCTCCCTCATGTTACACGATTTCTCTTTGAGGACCTAAGCTCTCTGGCATGTTGGTTAAGAATAAAGGATTTCACAGTCAGGCAATACTGAGCGTGACTTTTTCTGCTATACAGTGTGACCTTGGACAAGTTACATAAGCTCCGGGCCTCAGTGTTTTCTGAAATAGAAGGGGTTAATGGTACCATCACAGGATTGCTACACTTACGATGGAAGTTGACAACCTGAGTTCAGATCCCTAGAACACACATAAAAGCCTGACACAACAGCATATACATCTGATATCTCACTGTACCCAGAAGACGCAGGAGAATTGCCAGGCTAGGCAGCCTACTACTGTGCTCAGCAGTAAATAAGAGACCCTGTCTCAAGCAAGATAGAAGGTGAGGACCAACATTCATATTTCAAGTTTGTCTTCTGACTTCCACATAAATACAAGTGTGCACACATACACAGGAAGGAAAATTAGATGAGATCATGTATGTGAACCACTTAGTGCCCGTCACCCTGCCCTTGCGTTGGCACACAATAGCAATTGCAACACAGAACCCCAAAGCAGACTGGTGATTAAAGGCACTTGTCACTAAGCCCAATAACCCGAGTTTGATTATTTTTCTCTTTTCTCTGTTTTTCTGGCTTTAAACTTAGAGATTCAACTGCCTCTGCCTCCTTAGTACTGGGGTTAAAGGCGTGTGTCACCCCCTCTGCCTGGCATGAATTCACTCAATGGAAGAAAACTAAGTTCTACAAGTTGTCTTCTGATCTCCATTTTCATGCTGTGGCATGCGGCCTCTCACACACACAAAATGTGCAACCACCACCTAATGGGCTTTCCTTTCACTTTATTTTTCCTGATTTAAGGGCAGCCCAGGTGAGTGTGCTGTGCCATCTTTCCTCACCTTTCATAGGGACCTCTCTCTGCATCTTTCATAATTCTCAACCACAAAGAGAAGAGATTTCTCTTTTCTCCTTGGTGGTAGGTAAGCCCCCTAGTGGGAGCTGGATGAGGAACAACAAAGGAGTCAACCCCCTCCCATCCCCCTTTTCTGGTTTTTCAAGACAAGATTTCTGTGTAGCCTTGGTTATCCTGGAACGAACTCTGTAGACCAGGCTAGCCTCAAACTCAGATTTCCATCAGCCTCTGCCTACCAAGTGCTGGGATTAAAGGCAACTACCACCTGACCCCTTTCTTCCCTTCTGTTTTCTCTTTCTGTCCCTCGGGTCTCATGTAGCCCAAGCAGGCCTTAAACTTAACTATGTAGTGTGTAGCTAAGGATGACCTTGAACTGATCCTCATGCCTCATCTCCAGAATTCTGGGATTATAAGCATGTGCCACCATACCTAGTTCCCTTCCTTTGTCCTTTAATGACCTAGACAGTAGGGGGGTAGGGGAAATAACACTCCTGATTTCTAGTGTGCATAGGCCCATGAGAGACAGACAATTCCTTTTTGCCCTACTTTCTGGGTCTAGGATGGGTTTGGAGAGTAGGATGGAAGGACAGACTGCAACTTTGGTCAGTGGGGGCAGTGGGTGGGGTTTATTGCACTTGCAACAGAGTTTAAATAAGTTGGGGTGGGTTCTGGAGGAGAGGGGTTGGCTAGGGAGGGAGGGGCAGCGTCAGTGCAGCTGGTGGGCAGAACCCAGATCATACAGGCCTGGGGCTTCCCGTTCTCTGGGGGAATGAGTGAGCCTGTCTGGCCAGGCTGAGGATCCAGGTCTGTTTGCCAATGTGGCCTGGTTAGGGTCTTGGGCAATTCCTGACTTGTCCTAAGTCAGGGATAAATAGGTTTCTAAGCCCAGGTCTGCAGCTGACCCAAATTCCATCCTGGGTCTGCTAGCATAGGTTCTTAGAATCCAAGACTGGGCTCCAGATCAACCTCAGGCCCCAGACTGGGTCTGGCTTCATTCTCATTCTGACTACCGTGGATCTGGATCTGGATCTGGGCCAGCATCGACCTTTGTTTGGGATTTGTCCTTAGCTGGTCCTGCAGCACCATCCACAGTTAGTGTTCTTCATTGGCCTTCCGGGATGGGGGCTGTTAGAGTTGCCAGGTCTCACTCCCCAAGTCTCAGGCTCTTAGCTGCAGGCTTCCTTTGGTTCTCTGGCAAGACCAAAGATGTATCTTTGCAGGCCAGAGTCAGATGGGAAGTCCTGTTGGCATGCCTGGCCCAGAGAACCACAACTGGATTCCCTAATTATGGCTCCAAGTTGATTTCAGAAAAGTCTCCAAAATGCAAAGGCTGAAGGAAGGCTGGAGCTTCTGTCCCTGGACTTGAGGCCCCCATCCATGAGAGGGCACATGTAAACGAGGGTCCTTCACAGTGCATGGGGGGAAGGATCCACATGCTTCTTGCCCCCCAGCTCTGGCCCTTCAAGTATGTCTCTGGGCTAGGAAGAAGAGCTTCTCCCCAGCCCTCAGCACCTTCAGGAAGTGCCTAGTCCCTCCCTGTGGGAAGGCAGTGGACTGGCTCTTCAGGATCAGGAGTCTGAGAACAGGAGAGCTCAGGCATCTGAAGTGGCTGGAGGCTTCAGCTGAGCTTTTTCCATGGCTGTGCCATAGGGGAGGGAACGTTTGAAGAAGCCGAGCTGATGAGAAAGGAGGCACAATTAGAGATCATATTCTCCCTGACCACAGATCCAGGGGAATGAGGATCCTGCCTCTATCCTGCCCACCCTGCCAAAGTGGCTTCATTCAGATACTTTCCCAAAGGGTCCAATAGATGTGGGAGATCTAAAATCAGGGAGTTATTATGGGACAATCATTTATCAAAGTTTTAAAATGATGCTGAAAAAGGTACTAGTTAAGCCAGGAAGGGTAAACACGTTCAACTCAACAAGTGCCATGTCTGAGCCTAGCCCTGGCTGCCACCTGTAGGATACCATCACTTATTCTTAGAGATGTTAGAAGAGACGACAGCACAAATGCCATCATGTATTTGCCATCTGTGGTTTTGCAATATGGGCAAACTTATCCCGAGACAGGAGGCCTCTTTGTAAACTGGAGGCTGCAGACTGAAGGGAGGGGTCCAATAGGAAAAAAAAAAAAAAAAAGACAAGATGGGGTGTGAGTAGCTAGGGAAGACATGGGGGTCTGTGCTGGAAAACAGATCTGAGGGTGGCCTCTTTGATTCTACTGGGTAAAAGGCAGAGTCTGGCAGGCAGGAAGCAAAGCCAAGGCTTGGCGTGGCTGACCTTGTAGAGGACGTAGATGAGCAGACCTAGGAGCAGGAGGCCAAAAAGGATAGCTAGGATGATGATCCACAACGGGACGCCATTGCTGCCTTCTGCCTTGGTCCACTGCACGGCTGTGGCCACCTGTGGACAAGCCACTGACACTGAGAACCTGGGGATTCTTCCTGCCCTGTAACCGGCTACCTCTGTCTTTGGATCTGGACCCAACTCTCATTTTTTAGCTAACAGCATTCTGAACTTAAGAGTCTGAAGTGCACAAGTGTTTCTGCATTCACATTTGCTGTTTTCTCCACTCAGAAGCTTCTGCTCTGGAGCAGTCTAGTTAATTCCTTCAGGCCTCAACTTGTACACCACTTCTTACAGGAAGTCTTTCCTGACTTTGTAAGATTGAATTCAGATATTCCTATGACATGTTTCCATAGACTGTCTTGCCACATATCACACTGATGTCACTGCCCTCTAGGCTGTGACCTCCAGAGCAGAGACACGTGTTAATCTGGCTGATCTGGACCTACAAAACCAGGAGATATTTGCACAAAGCAAGACCAGCCTCTATCCATGTCCCCATCCTGCTTCTGACATTCCTTTTTTTTTTTTTTTTTAAATTTTATTTTATTATATGTAAGTACACTGTAGCTGTCTTCAGGCATTCCAGAAGAGGGCGCCAGACCTCATTAAGGATGGTTGTGAGCCACCATGTGGTTGCTGGGATTTGAACTTATCACCTTCGGAAGAGCAGTCAGGTGCTCTTACCCGCTGAGCCATCTCACCAGCCCCCTTTTTTTGTTTTTTTGAGACAGGGTTTCTCTGTATAGCCCTGTCTGTCCTGGAACTCACTTTGTAGACCAGGCTGGCCTTGAACTCAGAAATCCGCCTGCCTCTGCCTCTCGAGTGCTGGGATTAAAGGCGTATGCCACCACGCCCAGCCTGCTTCTGACATTCTTGAGCTTGCCTTCTGCGGTCCAGACTTCTGACCTTGAACTCACCTGAAGTTTCTTTTGGGGAAGCTGCCGAGGCAGGATCTGGTAGGGCATCTTCAGAGCTTCATATACAGCCTCACACTGAAGGCTAAATGGCTGGTATTCCCGCTGTGGGTGGAGAAAGGCTGTCAGGGCAACCCCTATGGGATCCAGAGGACACAGGGCTTCCCCACAGCCTGTCTCAGGATGTGATCTTTCCCTATTATGGACTCATTAATTTCGATGTTCCTTGTGCGAAATAATAAATGTAAAATTGTATAATTAAAACTAAATAATGCATAATCAAATAACTATATGTTCAATATACATTTCTCTCTCTCTCTCTCTCTTTCTTTCTTCCTTCCTTTCTTTTTTGGTTTTTCAAGACAGGGTTTCTCTGTATAGCGCTGGCTGTCCTGGAATTCATTTTGTAGCCGAGGCTGGCCTCGAACTCAGAAATCTGCCTGCTTCTGCCTCCAGAGTGCTGGGATTAAAGGTGTGGACCACCACGCCCGGTTCAATATACATTTCTTTTTTTTTTTTTTTTTTTGTTTTTTTTTTGTTTTTTCGAGACAGGGTTTCTCTGTATAGCCCTGGCTGTCCTGGATCTCACTTTGTAGACCAGGCTGGCCTCGAACTCAGAGATCCGCCTGCCTCTGCCTCCTGAGTGCTGGGATTAAAGGCGTGCGCCACCACGCCCGGCTCAATATACATTTCTTAATGATTAATATGGGTTAACATCCAGGACCATGGTTGGTCTATAATATGTATTCAATAAATGATGGCTTTTTTCTCTTACATATAGGTTGCTGGCATACCAGCTAGGTATTCATTTATGTGGATGCTGAGGATCTGAAGTCTGGTCTTCATGTTTGCATCTTCCCAGCCCTATCCACTCTGGTCTTTACACCTATGGATTGGGTATGCTAGTTATGCACTCTACCACTGACCACTGACCTACATTCCCACTCTCTCTACTGTTTTTTTTTTTTTTGTGTGTGTGTGTGTGTATTTATTTATTGTTTTTGTTTTTGTTGTTTGAGATATGGTCTCACTATGTAGTCCTGGTTGGTCTGGAACTCACTTATGAAGACCAGGTTGGCCTCAGACTCACAGAGATTCACCAGCCTCTGTTTCCTGAGTGCTCAGATTAAAGGTGAGCCAGTGCCAGCATGCTCACCATGTTCTACTGTCTTTTTATCAGGGCATGAAAGGGAAGTAGTTGCTTCGACTATGGCCAAGAGATGGCGCCAAGGACACACAACTGGTCTAAATCAGGGTGAGAGAGGGAAAACTGTGTGTGTGTGTGTGTGTGTGTGTGTGTGTGTGTGTTTGTCCAGTTACCAAAGCAGAAGTGGAAGGGACGACAGCATGGGGAAAGGACAGGGTCAGTCCTGCTAGGACCAAAGGTTGGGGTCCAGGATGGATAAAGCTCCCTTACCTGCAAGAAGGTCTTGGCCCAGACTCGGAAATGCACCTGCAGACTCCGGCTCTCTTGGCGGTGCAGTGGCCCAAACTCACAGCGCAGCCTGAAACACTTGGCTTCAGGGCATTTCTGGCAAGAAAGAAGGTGTCTGAGCCCAGAATTCTCACCTGGTGACCCTGAGAACCCAAACAGGTGTCCAACACTTGGGACAAATGTCTTTCCCTCCGGTGATTTACCAGAACTTGTGTTCCTGAGGCGATGGAACTCCTCCCTGGAGCCTCTCGTTTCTGCAGGTGGTGTGGAGAAGTCTCTGGATCCAACTGGAAGAAGAGACATCTTTAGTTGCATCTTCTGCTTCATTATATCACCTAAGTCAACCTGAACCTATGTTCCAGAGCCAGGGACCCGATTCTGTCTCTGTCCCTGTGTTCAGCTAACCCATCTATTGCCAAGAGCAAAGTGTACCTTGCTCTGCACTGTGTAGGAGATGTGTAAAGAAATCATTAAGTCTTTCCCACCTAAGGGCCTTTGTACTGGCTGTTCCCTCTATTGGGAATGTTTGTCTCTTGTCTTACAGGGAGGCCTCAGCTTTGTCTTTCAGGTTTCAGTTGACTCATTACTTGTTTATTTATCAGTGTTGGGATTGAACCTAGAGCCTTGAGCATGGTAGGCAAGTGTTCTACCTGGCTAATGGCTACCTCTTCAAGAGCTGCCACAAGTCAGACACATTTGTACCCCACAGCACATCCCACAGGTTCTCTAGCCTGTATTCCTTCTTTCCTTCAAGAATTCTCACTATGAGGCTTTGGTTGTCCTAGAACTCACTTTATAGACCAAACTGGCTTTTACTTTGTGGTTGTCCTCCTGTTCCAGGCTCTTCTAAGGGATGGTGATTAAGGTTACTGATGTGAACATCATACCTGGGTAGCTTTATTTTTTTATTTTTTATTTTTTTAAGATTTATTTATTATTGTAGATAAGTACACTGTTAATGTCTTCAGACACACCAGAAGAGGGCGTCAGATGTCATTTTGGGTAGATGTGAGCCACCATGTGGTTGCTGGGATTTGAACTCAGGACCTTTGGAAGAGCAGTCAGTGCTTTTACCTTCTGAGCCATCTTGCCAGCCCCTGGCTAGCTTTATCCTTTATTGCTTTCCACCCATCTTCTTTGTCACTCAGGGTCTCATGTAAATCCTTGAGAATAATCTTGAACTTCTTATCCTCCTGCCTCACTTCACAAGTGTTGGGGCTGCCAATCCCAGGCTTCGGCACTTTTCTTTCTTTCTTTTCATTTTTTGAGACAGGGTTTCACTGTGTAAGTCCGAGCTGTCCTAGAACTCACTCCGTAGCCCAGGCTAGCTTCAAACTCAGAAATCCTCCTGCCTCTGCCTCTGTGTGCTGGGATTAAAGGTAGGCGCCACCACAACCTGGTTTCTTTTTACTTCTTATTGTCTACCAGCTTTCATTAGATGCAAGCTCCCGGAGTGTGGGGACTTTGAGTTTCATTTGGTGTGGGGTTTTTCCTAGGTCTAACGCTTACTTCATTAAACACTGTTTACGAACAAACACACTCTCAAAGAGGGCCAGAGGACAGTTCTCACAGGACAAGGTGGCGTAGATCTGATAGCACACCATGAGAGAGGGACGACTACTCCAGAACAAAGGACACAAATGTAGTAGATGTGGATCTTTTTCCTCCTTCCAGATCTTGAGGTGCCTGAATCTCCCCACCACTAGCCTGAATCTCCAATAGCCTCCAGGCAACTTTTCCCAGCCCCATCACTCCACCCCATACCATGACCAGGTCCTCACCTCCAGGCCCTGTGAGTTGGGGGTGTAGTTGGAGGTGCAGTTGCTGAGTCCTGTCACCTTAGTCACATAGAGGAGCTGTTGGCCTTCCAGAGCCTGTGGACAGCTGAGCTCCAGCACACCCTGGCTGATGGAGCTGGGCCCCTGGTTGATGAGCTGAGGGGAAGAGCACACTTTGAGGAAGGGAAAGCTGATTTGACATGCAGGCCTGAGTCACCACCCATACATAGTGCATCAGTCTGAGAACTGAAAGAACATCCAAGGGCAGCAATCAAGTCCACTCCAGCCATTACTCAAGAGTGAGACAAGGTCTCACTCTGTAATCCATGCTAGTTTGAGACTCATAGTAATTCTAAAATAGCTTTCCTTTGTAAGGCAATGGACCAGCAGGCCCCTCTTCTGGACATCTCTCACAGATCCTCAGTATTCTCCAGGCGGCCCCCTCTTCTCTTCACCTCACCCAGGTCCTAGGTACTGTCATTCATACCAGCTCCTACTTTCTTTCCCTTCATATGGATCGATCCCTGCGGCTTGTCCCCAACCCTCCTCACCTCATAGACATGGTGGACAGCTGGGCCCAGGTCTCCCTCCTTCTGAGGCTGGTCTTGAGGATTCCAGTCACTGACTGGGAAAATGACAGCTTCAGGCTTGGAAACACTGAAGAGGAAGATAGTTTAGAGTGGACAAAAGGAACCAATGTGTCCTTCTCTAAAGTCCATCACCCTCCCCTCTGAAGGCCCCTTTCTGCCTGGGCACTGACCCGTTAAGGGAGACCTGGGCTTGAGCCTCCACCGAGAGTGGGAAGGAGACCACATTGCTTTGGGAGTTGTTCAGGTTCTTGCTGTGGGATGGAGGCAAGAGGGAAGCAGTTTGACAAGAATCTTCAGGCTCTGCCATCCATCACACCTTCCCTTCTTCCACTTTCAACTCAGCCCCAGTCTAGGTCAAGTCACTCCCTACCTGAGGATCTGGAAGTCAAACTGGATGGTTTTCTTTGTGTCTTGAAGATGAGGAACAGTGAACCGAAGGCCACCCCAGAGCTGTTTAACAGACAGGGAGGAGAAAGGGGCTGTTAGATAGGATGTCTATCTGTGTGCTAGAGCCTGTCATGTGCTCTCTCCTAGCCCCTCCTCTTCTACCCCTCACTTACACTGGTGCCTGCCTTCATGGGGTTGCCCAGGTCACACACCAGCTGGCGGCTCTGGTTCACAGCAAAGTAGTCACAGCTCAGGCTGGAGAAGTTCTGGGGATAGGCAGGCACAGGCCAGTCAGGCTTTGGCACCCCTCTGGACGGGATCACTACTGCAGCCCCACTTGAGAGTCCCTTCTCACCCCTGGGTGTCTGACAAGTCCTGAGTACTCGGCCTCTAGAGGGGCTGTGACCCGAAGCTCAGCTTCATAGGCGCCACCCTCGCCCAGATTTTGGGCATGGAATGTCAGGTTCAGTGCATTCTTGTCACCCAGGTACACATGTTTCTTCTCCCTGGAGGGGCACACACGGTAAGGACACTAAAGAATGAATCCATAAACCAGGGCAATGGGGCCTGGGAATAACACAGCAGGGCTGGCCCTGCCTACTTGGCCCCGGCTCTGGCAGGCATAAGGCAAGACACCGCATGCTGAGTACCACGTTTAATATGTCTAGAGCTAGAGAAACGAATGCTCCTTGTAGACAAACCCAAAACCCTGAGATGCTCACGGACCTCACAAGGCCACACAGATAGAGTGTCCCTGTCTCTCTGTCATGTGACAGTCCCACTCACCCATACACATCCAGCTGCAGGTCAGGCACACAGATATTATCTTCACCACAGTCCAGCAAGATCTGGGCCTGGGGAGTGGAGCAGCCTTGAGAAGGGTTCTACCACCCCTCTCCCAGGGCCCTGCCTCAGGGGCCAGGCCTGTCTTCCCGAGTTCTTTCCTTACCTTGTCCTCTATCCTGCTCTTGCTTTGGTAGTGCAGGACTGGCCGGAGGCCATGGCTGTCCATGGGAGCTTTGGGGTCCAAGGAGAAGTTGAGGGCAATGTGAATTGGGGAGAGTTTGTCTCTGAATTCTGATTCATTCTAGGGCCAGCGGAAAGAATTCATGGGATTAGGGATTCGGGGGTGGGGGTGGGGAGCTCAGTGACCATGCTTTTTAGCCTTGCTTCTCCTTTTATCTGCTCAGAGCCCAAATCTGACCTCATTTCTCTGTAGGGCTAGAGTCCTGGTGTCTGGCTCTTCAGACAGAAAGGCTTCTTCTTTAGCTTCTCCCAACCCCCAGGGCCTTCAGGGAGAACCTCCCAGTAAGTCATCGAGCCACATGTAAGCACGCATGCACATACGCACGGGCAAACACACACACACACACACACACACACACACACACACACACACACACCTACCACCACTGCCACTGCCACTGCCACCGCCACCACCACCGCCACCGCCACTGCCACCACAGTCCTTTGTTTTATGTGGCTATCTACCCAGGCCAGGCCACCCTCATCCTCAGGCCATACCCTGAGGTAGATCTTCATCTCCCTGCAGTCCTCCCGAGCCCCATTCTGGATAAGCAGGGTCTGGGTAAGGGTGGCCTGCTTGGAAGCCAGGAACAGTGCCCGCCGGACCCCTCCCTTCTGCTTCTGCCAGTCCAGTTGGAGTTCCACCTCGAAGCCTATGACCAGGAAACACAGTGTCCGTCTTGTTTTTCTTACCTTCCACTGCCCCACCCCTCAGCTGGCACACTCCAGCAGCTTCTCTCACCTATAGAGTTGGGGACATGTTTTCCAGAGGCATTGAGGCAGAAGCTAAGGTTGATGCTGGAGAAAGATGGAGGAGAGAGTGCTCAGGGTAACTGGAACTGGCCTCCTGCCCGCCTCAGAAAGACCCAGACTAGGACACCCCTGTTTGTCTCTTCCTGAGGCAGACATGGCCCCCCTGCCCACTGGCAGGTACAGATCTCTGCAGGCATCGGGCTCAACTCACCAGGACACAGGGTTCCCTTCCAGGCTGCAGCTGCGCTCCTCTGGGTTGAACATGGAGGGGAAGATGGTGAGAGATGCGCTGGCAGATATGATGGGCCGCCCCCTGCCAAGAGTGGATGTGGAGTACGTAGAATTAAGGCAAGGCCGGGCACCTGCTCCAGGACACCAGTTCCCTCTGTACCAATGGTCCTGGTCTTAGTTGTTTTCTTCCCCTCCTTCCCTTTCACTCCAGCCCAAAGTTATTTATTATTATTATTATTATTATTATTATTATTATTATTATTATTATTATTATTATTTTCTCATTAAGGATGGTTGTGAGCCACCATGTGGTTACTGGGGTTTGAACTCATGACCTCTGGAAGAGCAGTCAGTGCTCTTAACCGCTGAGACATCTCACCAGCCCCCAGTGTTAGTTTTAAAGGAAAAACGAATTGTCCAGGCTGCCTCAGTCTCCCTGAGTTCATACCTGTACACCAGAGCCTTGTCCACACCAAAGGATCCAACAATTAGATCTGTAGAAAGTCAAGATCCACCCTTTATGGCAAGTCCCAAATCAGGATTGCCTTCATCGGAGGCTTTCTAGCTTCATGGCTCAGAGGCCTGAGCCAGGGGACTGCACCATCTAGTGGCAGCTGCTTAGAATTGCATCCCAAAGCTTGAATTCTTTTTTTTTTTTTTTTTAAAGATTTATTTTATTTATTATACGTAAGTACAGTGTAGCTGTCTTCAGACACTCCAGAAGAGGGAGCCAGATCGGATGGTTGTGAGCCACCATGTGGTTGCTGGGATTTGAACTCATCACCTTTGGAAGAGCAGTCGGGTACTCTTACCCGCTGAGCCATCTCACCAGCCCCCTTTTTTTTTTTTTTTTGAGACAGGGTTTCTCTGTGTAGCCCTGGCCGTCCTGGAACTTACTCTGTAGACCAGGCTGGCCTTGAACTCAGAAATTCGCCTGCCTCTGCATCCCAAGTGCTGGGGTTAAAGGTGTGCGCCACCACGCCTGGCCCAAAGCTTGAATTCTAAGATGAAGGGCAGTGGACACAACTTACCAGGGTATCCATTGCCATCCAAATCTCGTCCTCCTCGAAGGGCAGAGCCAAAGAAGTCTGGGGTATGGCCAGATGCCCACAGAGGCTGCAAAACCTGGGAAGGTTTAGTGCTCAGCCCTCCTGGGCCTCCTGGAAATATAAATACGACTCCCTGCTGGGCCTCCCCACCAAATGGAGCCCCAATGGCGACATCTGCAAGACACAACACACATTATTCACTAGGTTAGGAGGCCAGGGGTCCAAATTTCTATCAAAAAACCCTCAGGATCCTATTTTTCCACATCAGTTACTGTTCTAATCTCTTTAAACCCCAATACCCTTGGAAAGTCAAGAGGGCTCTGGTACTTTAGTTGACAGAAACCCTCCCACTAAGTTCCTGACCAACTAGCATCCCCCCTACTCAGCCTCAGCCCCCTGGGCCACCTACCATTGTAGCCGTCTTGGTCCAGGTCCCCCAAGGGTGTCAAGGAGCTGCCAAATCGGCCGAACTCATCTTGCCCAGTGAGGGTGAGGGTGGGAGTGGGATCTATGCCCGCTGGGCGCTGCAGGTAGATGTAGACCCTGCCCACCTCCTGAGGTCTCCCATCAGCTGTCCGCTCCATGAGCAGGGGTGCCCCTACCAGTAGGTCGTCTAGCCTGAGGAAAAGGGAAGACCCAAGCATTCTGACAACCCTGTCTTGCTATAATTTATTGCCCTTGTTGAGGAACTCCAGGCATTCTGGATCCCCAGGTGCCCTGAGGGCTCTGATGTAGCATCCAGCCCTCTTCTTGTCCTGACCAAGGAGAAGGCAAGCATGAATTAGAATCTAGAAAAAAATATCCCGAGGGAGCAGTCTGCCTGCATTGTCCCATCCCCGATCTGGTCTGGAAGATGCATCCTTTCCCATCACTCACCCATCTCCGTTGGTATCAGTGGCAGCCACAGCATAGCCAAAGTAGGAGGCCATCTGTGGGGGCAAAGGGTAGCATGGAGTCAGAACAAGGTTGGTCAGTAAACAGGATCAAGAGAAGCTGTAAGTGGACATTCATGGGCTCCAGAGAAGGTATGAAGTTCGACACTGTTGGTCCAGGGCTGCAGATTAGATGGCAAGAGGGAGAAATGAGAGCAACCTCACCTGTTCTCCTGAGACGTTGTAGAGGGAGTGGATGTCTGAGCCATTAAGGACGGTGACCTGAAGATGAAGATAAAGGCCTATAAGTCCCAGATGCCCCATGTCTGAAGGTCTGGGACACATGGGACAGGCATTCCTCAGGGGAATCTTAGCACTCCTCTGTCTCCTTCCTAATTTGCCCTCTCTCCACCTCCAGGTTTTCTCTATCACTTTGCTGTTCTGCCTTCTTCCTTTATACCTTTGATGGATTTTCATCCCCAGCCACTAGATTCTAGTGACCAGAATCGGATCAGTGGGACCCAGAGTATGATCTTTGGTCTTTGTCTTTCAGAGCTTAGCAGGCAGCAGGCAAACAGCAATTGCTACTGGATACACACTGGGGCTTCAAACTCAACTGATTCAGAACTCTAGCCATCCCTCACACACCAGGGTCTGTAAGGCACTCACATCTCTGCTGTCTCCTCTTAGCCACTGACCCAGCAGACCTCCATGTACGTCTCTTGGATCTTGCTCTCTGCCCACCCCCCACTGTTCTGCTGAGACCTGGTATGAACCTTCCCAGGAAAGGCTGGACTGTGTCTTGGGTTTTCCCCACCGGCACCAATGCCAGAGAGCAGATGGAGGACTGTGATTCCCACCTGTACACCCCAGGGGCCCCTGTAGCCACTGTCAGTTCCTGCCTCTTGGCCAGCCCTCTAAGGCTCTGGTGTCTGGCCCTACTGCCTGTGCTTGTTCAACCCTCTCTTACAATTCCCACCCTCCTTTACCTATGAGGCTGCAAACTAGGCCCAGCCCCATATTTTCTTTGTTCTTCATGCCTGTGCCTGGGACTCTCTCTTGCCCCATCTGTGTGGAACCCTCACAGTACCTTCTCTGAGGCACCCTCTCTGGAAGGAGATTACTACTTTCTTAAAATGTGCTGTTATTTTGGTTGCTTTTCTGTAACTTGCAATTCAGAAAGAGCACGAGATTTGGACTATGATAGATGTTAAATATTTATCCAGCTGCCCCTAAGCAACATAATTGGTATTTAGGACAACAGTTTTCTTGTGTAAAAACTGTGAAGATTGCTCTCCACTCCACAGTCCCATGGTGGGGAAGGGAACATCACCATGCATGGACAGCACCTGGGACATCGAGAGGCTCACAAACAGTGGCTTCCTCAGGATTAAAGCTGTGTGTTTTAGCTCACATATTTGACTAGAAGTGCCTTAAAAGAGATGGGATAAGATGTCTTCATCTCATCTCTCACCTTGCCTCAATAAATGTTGTTAATTGAGTGACCGAGTGTGGCACTTGTCATGGTCTAATAATAGCTGGTGGCTGCACACGGTCTAACAATTTCCAAGTGCTTTCATTCCCCTCACAAGTGCCTTGTGAGGTCAGAACTATTATTACCCCATTATACATGGAAGAAACAGCTTAGAGTGGTCAAGCAGGGGACAGTGTAGCAATAAAAGAACAGATTAATTTATCCAGAGTCAGTGCCAGAATTTGAACCTGAGTCTGATTTCACACACTTCCTTCCCTTGAGCCAGATTTCTGAAATCGGATGTGTTCTCCCAGAGCCTATGCTCTGATCTCTTTCCTTGATGTACCCAACAAACTGCCACACAAGGCTCTGCACTTAGCCTGGGTGAGAGGCAGAGGGTGGTGGGCAGGTTCTTACATAGCCATAGGTGAGGTTCCCCTTGGGCACGCCAGCAACAAAGTCTGCAAAGAGAAGAGAAACTGATGGGTGGAGGTGAGGACAGGGTGGACTCAGAATGTTGTCTGTCTTTCTCTCCAGTCCCCGCTTTGGCCTGAAGATTGACTTACCTTCTGTGTCATCACCACTGAATTCACCCACAGCCACAGAGTATCCTGGGGACAGAGTGTGTGGAAGTTAGCATTGCCTCCTTGGGGACCCCTACTCTCTGGCCCCCAACCCCTTCATTGTCAGCCTGTACACAAGTATGGCAGCAGAGCTGGTGGCACTGAGTGGGAGAAGCAGGGAACTGAGTGAGGCTAGTAGTCCCTGATTTCCCCTCCCATTCCTCCCCACCTGCTTGCCTACCCAAATAGCTGTCATCATAGACGGAGCTGGCCTGGCGGGTCTGCAGCTGCCCCTGAACAGGGTTGATGAGGTACTCTGGGTAGTAGGACTCCGAGATCTGCTCTTGAGTGGCAGACAGGATCTGGCCTGGAGGGGGAGCAGAGTGAAGGGCAGGGGGAGGTCACAGAGGCTTTGGGGAGACTGAGTAGGATTTTAGAAGTATGGATCAAAGATGGGCAGTGGTGGCAGAGGCAAGTGGATCTCTAAGTTCAAGGCCAGCCTGGTCTACAAAGTGAATTCTACACAAAGAAACCCTATCTTGAAAAAACAAAACAACAACAAAAACGAGAAAGGAAAAAAAAAGAGAGAGAGAAAGAAAAGGTTTGGATCAAGGATGGGATGTGGCACCAAGGCCGGAAGAGGGCAGAGGAAGGGCTTACCTTGCCAGAAGTAGCTTCCAGGTCCACCCAGGACCACACGGCCAGTCTGTGGTGAGGTGCAGGGAAGAGGGATGAGCATATATATCATCTGGTACTGACCCTATATCCTCACTTACTGCCCTCCCTCCCCAGTCACCTCACCTTGGTGAACTCAGCACTGAAGCCCCCTTGGCAGTAACCCTGCCCTGCTGCACTGCCAAAATCTGTGCGGGAAGAAGACAATGAGATGAGCTAGCTGCACACCAATGGGCTGACAGGGAAGAGAGGCAAGAGCAAGAAAGAAGACTGGTCAAGGGTCTCCTGAGCAGCCTTGAAAAAAATATATATCCATGCCTGGAGGCTGTGGAGAGAAAGCCCCATGCACCTGGGACCCTCCCGTGGAGAAGGCACAGTGGTCCACTACACTCTGGCCCCTACCTGAGCGGCAAGGTGCATACTCCAGAATCCGGGTGAAGTTTTCTGTGGAGAGGTAGCAGGTGCCCACTGGGTCATTCTGTGGGTCCTTTTCTGTGCGCCAGCTATACAGTGGAGCACATGCCTGGAGGGGGGGGGCCGGGGCAGGGGGTGTTCAGATTTAGCTTAGTAAGATGACCACTTCCCACCCCCGACCAGGCCTGGCCCTCTCTACCACAGCTTAACCCTTAGCTACCACACCACTGAGCTCGCTCATGCCTCACCAAAATGGAGGAGCCATGGGCCCGAACTGTTGCTCCAAACCACTGCAAGGACTTGTACTCCACAGGCTCCTCTCCCTTGGCACTGTACAGTGAGGACTCCAGAATCCGGGAGCCTTTGGGGAAGTTGAAAGTGGACTATCACACTGGTTCTCAGGAAGGTGACCCTAGCCTTTGTCTAGGGTGCTCAGCATTTGTAGACCCTGAGTCCCACTGGGACAGGGGTACGGAAGGAGTTTTAGACTCCTTTGTGTAGCTGGACTTGACTGGTTCTTGCTCTCCTTACACACACATTGACAGAAACACACCCACCCACTCATACACACACACACACACACACACACACACACACACACACACACACATCCACAGAAACACATAAACACCCCCCCACCCCACCCCCCACATCCACAGAAACGCACATAAATATCCTCACCTATACACACACTCGTACACTCATACATCCACAGGAAAACATATATCCACCTCCCCACCCCCACCACAGTTTCCCAAGTTGTCTCCTTGGCTCCTCTGACTTCCTCATAGCTGGAACAGGACACTTTCATTGTGGTGTTGGGGGAACATTGGCCAAGTCCCACGGCTCATCTCTGTCTGTTAGCCAGCCCTGTGACTCTAACGGCCTCTCCTTTCGCCTCCACACTAGACTTCCCTTTCTGTCTCTTTCCAAGTCTAAACTCTGCCCTCTGTAGCACTCGCCACCTGTCTCTCAGGCTTTTTATTTGTTTGTTTGTTTGTTTGTTTGTTTTAAGATAAGTGTCTCATTATGTAGCCCAGGCTGGCCTTGAACTTCTGGCACTCTCTTTTTGCCTTAGCCTCCTGTGTCCTCAGCCTTAGGAATTGGGGCTGTAACTCATACACTCATACATCCACAGCACATGATTACCACGCATAAAACTTTGGGTTCAATGCCTAGTACCCCTTCAGAAATTAGCTGGCCTCCACATTCTTATGCTTACTTCTTGTCCTCTTATCTCTGAGGACAGACTGCCTGAGTTCATAGCCTTGCTTTCTTACTAGTTGGGTGACTTAACCTCTGCTTCCTTCCTCACAGGATGGGGATACTAATACTTCATACAGTTGCTGCAGGATTAAGTGTGCCAAGGCACAATAGTGCCTAGCATGGAGTCAAAGCTCTCTGAGTGCTAGTTGAACAGCCTCAGCTTCCTCAGGTCCATCTGCCTGAAGGCTGAGCCCCCTGGGAGCAGGCTGAATCATACTGTGCCCAGTGTGCACTATCACTTAGCTTAGGAACAGAACTCTGCAGCCTCCTCTGCCTTTGTCTGCATTATGGCCCTGGCCTCCCAGAGCTGTGGGTGATTCAGTGGAAATGAGAGCCACATGTTTCTGAATCATGCCCGCCCTTCTTGGGCTGGGCTGGGACGGAGTGAGTGCCATGGAGAGCCCACAGCTAGGAGCTGGATGGAGCACCAGAACTACTGCGGGGGCGGTGTGTGTGTGTGTGTGTGTGTGTGTGTGTGTGTGTGTGTGTGTGTGTGTGTGTGGTGTGGTGGTGGTGGTGGGTGGAGCACCCCTCACCCAGGCCCCACCTCCCAACTGCAGGCCGGCCCACCCACCCACTTATGCCAGGCCCCTCCCTGAACTCTTCCAGCCTACCTTTGCTGTCAAATTGAATGGTGGTACACTGGATAGGACTGGTGCCCCAGGGACACACATAGACAGCACCACCTTGCAGTACACCTGGCTGGCTAGTGTTAGCCTTGGGTGCCCCAACCAGCACACTGACTCTGTGGAGGGGAAAGGAGAAGTGGATTAGGACGGGTCCTATTTCCAGGTCAGTGTCTGGAAGCAGGATGCACCCAGACCTTTGGGCCAAGAGTGGGGGGTGGGGTAGATGTCCCTTGGGTTGTATTTATATCTCAGAAGATGCCACAGATGCCAGAGGCAGGGGCTGGAGTCAGGCATTCCCCATGTGCTGCTGTCACTAACTCCTCTCCTCCCCTCCTCCCACACTCTCCTACCTTCTTCCCCTACTACTAGAGAGGAGAAGCCAGAGTCAGTTCCTGGAAAGGGAAAAGAAGACTAGGGTCTGGACTCCAGCTTTTTTGTCTCTTCCATCTACTTGCCAAGGTTAGATGTCCAGCCTAACTGAGGCTATAGCCCGGGAGTAGAGGATGTTCTCGGCATACACAAGGCCCTCAGCACCAGGCTAAGAAACAATACCAAATGCAATGTATGACCTTTGGTTGAAAGTGGATTAATGTGTGTATATTTCTGTGTGTGAGCTCTCGAGCATGTGTGTGTGCTCACGTGCATGTGTGTGTGGTTTTTCGAGATACAGTTTCTCTGTGTAGCTCTGGCTATTCTGGAACTCTATCCTTAGACCAGGCTGGTCTCGAAGTCACAGAGATCTCCCTGCCTCCCTTCCAAGTGCCAGGATTAAAGGTGTATGCCACTACTTCCCAGCTAAAAATATATATTAAAGGGACAATTTAGCTTCAGAACTCCAGGCTCCTGTAGAGCCTCAGGACCCTTACCTATTTTGTACCCTTTCTTCCCAAGCCAACTTTTCTCCCTTGGATGGAACTCAGGCAACCGGCCACTTAAATCTTGGGGCATGTTGGAGGAAAATATGAGTCTCTGAAATTAGGACTATGAAAGCAGGCCACTTCCTGGGCCTGGCTTTCCCCACCCTGTGGCCCATAGGGGACCTCACCTTTCTAGCTGGGCCTCTGACACACTCATACCTCTTTCCCACAAATTAGCCCCAGAAAATTTAACTCAAATCCTGTTCTTTTGAATCCTCTTCCTGGACACACATGTCTGAGATGGGGTCCTTCGAGGAATGGCTCCTGGCATCTTTCTTCTATCAATTCTTGTCCTTTGCCTCTGGGGTCTCCACACAGCTCTCCTCTACTAGCCCTGATCTCTTGTCTTCAGGTCCTACATACAGCCACAGCCTTCTTCTCTGCTGGCACTCTCCTCAGGATCTCCTGCAATGACTGCATCTCGCGGTCTGGGCAGCTTTCCTTGGCACCCCAGCTCTGGGCCAGTGCTCCTGCCAGCCTTGGCCTCTCCTCTCCTCCCCTACTGCCACTGGCATTGCTCCTCAGCCTCCGCCTGTCCCCAGCACTGCTTGCTCTCCTGATTTATATTCCCAGGTCCCCTCCTATCTTTTTTCTTTTTAAATTATTTATTCATTTAATATGTATGGATATTTTGCCTGTATGTATGTTTATGTGCCATGTGGGTACTTTGCTCCAGAGGAGACCAGAAGAAGGCACTGGATACCCTGGGACTAGAGTTAGAGGTAGTCATGAGCTGCCATGTAGGTGCTAGGAACTGAACCCTTGGTCTTCTGAAGAGCAGCCAATGTTCTTAACCGCTTCTTCTTTTCCTTTTGTTTTGTTTTTTGAAATAGGGTTTCACTGTGTAGCCCTGCTGTCCTGGAACTCACTCTGTAGACCAGTCAGGTCCTGGACTCAGAGATCTGCCTGTTTCTGCCTTCTGAGTGCTAGGATTAAAGGCTTGCTCCATCTTTGACTGGCTTCTTCCTTCTTTCTTATTCTCAGATCGTAGGCATTTCACCCTTCATGGTTTCTGTACCCTCTCAGCTTTCAACATTCCCAGCACCCACTCCTTTTCTTGCAACGGGCTGTTCCTCAGTCTTTATCAGTAGGAATGAGGGCCCAAAAGGAGACTTGTGGAAAAGACAGATGTCTTCTGAGAGTCATACTGAGGGGAAAGAGCAGCAAGGAAGGCAGCCCCCAGAACACCAGTGGAGTATGGGTGGGGTGTGAGAGGACAGGTGAGGATAGAGAAGGCAGGGGGTCAAGAGGAGTAGGATGGGGACAGACAGGAAGTGCCTTAAATTATAGAGAGGGGGAGGTGCCAGCTTTGGTTACCCCGGGGACAGGAAATGTTTACTGCCTGTGGCTTCCGTTCAGTTTTCAACCTCTCACTTCTCCATTTGTCTCCCACTTCTTAGGCATTAAAGCCAATTAGAGGTTTGAGACACCACTCCATGGGCCTAGTGCCTTTCAGGTGAGAATTCTGAGAAAAATAGGAAGCTGTAGCCCCAGGGCAGGGGTGAGGGGAGAGACAGTGGTGTGGTTCTTGTGTATCTCAAGCTGCTGGGCTACACAGAGAACTTGGCCACACTGCCTTCGGTTCCACAAGAGTGAGGGCAGAGCACAGGAACCAGACTGCTACATGGGGAGCTGAGAGCTCTGGTTCTTGCCCTGTCTCAGCATGGGCTTGGGTTTCCTTTCTTCCTCTGAGTTCTATCAGGATCCCCAAATTTCTCCCATTCTGTCTGCATTCCTGGAGAAACTGAGAAAGAAGCGCCTGTCAGTCCTTTCAAAGCTGGTGGAGGCTGAAAGCCCATAGGCCAGGGGCATATCTGTTCACTGTGTGAAGGTTGGGGGATCCCAGAATGCAAACAGGAGACAAGGATCCAGACCAGGTCCCCTGACCCATGACTTCCACCTAAGGCTTTAGTGGTGTGTCCATTTTTAGTAGTCCTCATTCTGGCACCCACACATGCTAGGTGAGGTGCTTGTGCCAAGATTGCCATGTACCCTGATTCTCCTCCTACCTGCTGCTTCCTAAATCCCATAGCAGTAGAATCCTCACAGTAATTCAAGTGGGTACCAAAGGAGGGTCCCTTGGGCTAGTTTCAATATTGCAGAAAGCCTCACGGAAACCCTGCATTTACCCGATAAGGCATCCCAGGCTAATTAAAACTCCAAGTGCATTTGCTTTTGGCTGGCATTACACCAACTTATATGGGGAACCTGGTTATCTCAGGCTGGTCAGAAGCTCTGATTGGCAGCTATAGATACTTTTGGTTCATAAAAGATGAAAAGAACATTAATTATTGCCCACTGAATGCAGCTTGGCAGTTATACTCTGTTAGAGTCCATGGGAAGAATACTTGGCATCATTTCTCTTGAAGCCTCAGGGTTTGGAGGTTCTAGTTAGTCTTTTGAGAGGCCACTGCACAGAACATCCACTGGCTTTAGGACTAACATAGATGCCTTTCGAGTGCTGTATGCAGTAAAGGAAGGGCCACCTCAGTTCTGACATCCCTAACTGAAATCCCCAAACTGCTGCCCTAGTCTTATGACCTTATTTGACAGATGGGAAAACTAAACCCAAGAGAAGTCACACCCATCCAGGGTAGCTCAAGAATCTTTCCCAGGATGGGAACCAAAGCCTGGAGACCTGTAATGCTGTATCCTAGGCTAGTATTCTGTTCTGCCCCATTGCCAAAACATCTCCTTCTCTCTTCACTATCTTCCTAGCCAGGCTTTTGATTAACCAAGCCGTTGTTCAATATTCAGTTACTGTTTGACTCCCTTGGCTTGACAAGGTCAGGGTAGAGAGCAGTAGGTGGGTCAGGGCCCAGCTCCCACAATCCTACCTTACTTCTGGCCAGGCCAGAGATGGACACCTACTTCTGGAACCCCATGTACATCCCAATGGGAGACATCTGGTTGAGTAAGAGCCGCCTCTAGCAGACTGGTCCATTTAAAAGTCACTTTCCCTCCTCTAGCCTTTCTTTCTCAATGATGAGTTACTTTTGAGTGATTCCTAAGCTAATTTCTAGTTCTAAATTTCTATGACTTCTGAAGCAATAATACTTTCTCTGCTCAACACAGATTTTTAAAAAATAGTCCAGGGCTGGCGAGATGGCTCAGCTGGTAAGAGCACTGACTGCTCTTCCAAAGGTCCTGAGTTCAAATCCCAGCAACCACATGGTGGCTCAAAACCACTGGTAATGAGATCTGACACACTCTTCTGGTGCGTCTGAAGTCAGCTACAGTGTACTTATGTATAATAAGAAATAAATCTTTGGGCCGGAGCAAGCAGGGACTGAGTGAGCAGAGTTGACCAGAGCCAGCAGGTCGGACCAGAGCAAGCAGAGGTACTAAAAATTCAATTCCCAACAACCACATGAAGGCTGAGAACTATCTGTACAGTTAGAGTGAACTCACATAAATAAATAAATAAATAAATAACTCTTTTAAAAAATAATTCAATGAGAAATGAATATGAAAGCTTATGAGATATATGAGGAAACTGTTATAACTATCACAGTTATTAGCAAATACTACAAGCATGTAAGGACTGAGGATGTAACCCAGCAGGTGGACTGCTTACCAATCATGCACAGAGGCTCTGGGTTCAATCTCCATAAACTGGGTGTGGTGGAGGGTGAGACAGAGCCTGCCCACAATCTTAGCACTCTAGAAAGGTAGGATCAGAAATTCAAGGTCATCCTTGGCTACACAGTTGGAGACCAGCCTGGGAATGAATGAATGAATGAATGAATGAATGCAAGTAAGAGAAAGAGGAAAACTTAGAATAGGAGGGTGTCAGGGAAGAACATCAGAATCCGGAATTTCCCCCATAAAGCTCATGCCTTGTGCATGTTGCTCATCCTCTGTGGACAGGCACCTTTTAGACATTGTCTCCTTCAGTCCTAAGAATCACTTAGGCATCCTGTGCAAGGGGAGGCTGAACTGCAAGCTCAAGCCCGGGCTCTTTAGTGAACGGTAAGCACTCACACCCAGAGCTGCCTGGCTTCATGCTTCTTCACCCCTTTATGTTTGTGTAACTTCAGCGGAGCTCACCCCGTTCTCTTCATTATTCAACATGAGAAGTGATGCAGGAGAAACAAGGAATACCAAGACCACAGCCACAAAGGGGCCGAGTTTTTCCTCATGAAGATGGGTATGGAAAGTCTAATACACACAGGTGCTGGGAGGGAAGTCACAAGGAAGGAGAATGCCCTAGAGCTTATGCCCAGAGCAAAGGGGAGGGTGGAGTAAAATGTGAGCTGGACACCTGGGTTCTCTTGAGGAATGGAGTTTTTTTTTTAGAAGAGACCTCAGGGACAGAAGGATCAGGCCAGGATCAACGGGAGAGCAAAGTCCAACAGATATTTTAAAAGAGAACTGACAGTTTTGTGTGAGGTAGAGTGACACCCTGATGGGGGAAAAGACCCTATACCCCCTCTATCCTCTCTGCTCCATTAGGGTTGTGGTAAGAAGTTTGGGGGACCCTGGCAGAGGCTCCGGGACAGGGTGATGAAATGAGGTTTGGGCAAGAGGCCAGTGTGCAGGGTGGGGGTTGGGTGGGGACCTTGAAAAGCCCAAATTCAACGGCTATGGCCTAGTTATCTTTCTGTTTTTCCATCCCTAAGTCCCTCAGATAAAGTAAAAAAAAAAAAAAAAAAACTGTCCCTTCCCTAACCAAATTAGCTAGAGTTAATCCCACCCCCAGTCCCCTAATTAAATAACAGCTAAAATCAGATGACTTCTGACAAAGGTCCAATCAAGCCCTAAGATCCCAGAGTTGGTGTAGTTGGTGTAGGTGCTGCCATGGGCAGAGAGAGGCTCAGAGCTAGGAGGTGGAGAAACACCTACTGCTGTCATCAAAGGGGTTCAGGAATATGGCATCTGGGGTTCCTTAGTCCAGCAGCTGGGACTGTCACTTTTCTCTTACTTCCAGACCTCCTCTCCTTATTTAAACAAACACGTTTGTTTCCATGTGGCCTCTAACTCTAATTTCCCCACCAGTCTAGGTCTGCTTATTACCCGGAAATAAGGATTCTCCATAGAGATTTCCAGGAACCTTCGTTCTGATGCTCTTGGGCCCAGAGAGCCTATATCGTCCCAGCTTCCGACCCTAGTCCCAGAAGTCTGAGTCTCAGTTATACTACAGCCGACAAGCTACAGGAAATCAGCTTTTCTCTTCCTCCCAAGAGCTAGAGCAAGAGGGAAACCGCCCACCCCCCTTCAGGCGCGCGCACTCACACCCCTCCCGACACATCCGTGCACCGCCCTGGATTGATCCCGCCTCCAGCCCCAGTACCCCCAGTGCCAGGGTCCTGGGATTCGCCCCAAGTTCTTGGATCTCTTCGCCTGAAGAGATTGGGGGTGGGAGGCAATTCAGGAGACTGAGGAGAAAGGGGAGGGAGCCTTCGTCCTCCTCCCGGGTCTTTCCTGAGTCTGAGTTGATGGGGGAGGGGAGGATGAGACTGGCCCCCACATAACCTTCCGACCCCCTCAGTCTGTCTTTCCTCTTACTGCACACGCTCACTCAGCTCCAACCCTCTCAATGGCCCCACCGAGGTTCTCGAGGTTCTACCACTGCCCACTAAGGCCCTGCCCGGCCTCCGCGCCCCCCTCGACTCCCACCCGCCACAGGTCTCCCGCAGCCCACAGTTCGCCAGAGACCCTAAGCTTTCTGCGCTCTCTCCTCCCGGTTGGTCCCTAGACCCTGCCTGTTCTTCTCCAGCTTCTAGATTCGACACCGATCTCACACTCCACGTCGGCCACAGTCCCTCCCTGCTGCAGCGCGGGCCCCCAATTCTAGTTTGGGCCCCCAACTCAAGTCTTAGTCCTTCCAAACTCCGCCCTCCAACTCAAGTCCTGGTCGCTTCCAGTCCTCGGCGCGCCCCCAGTTTCCAGGTGGCCCCCTGCCCGGTTCCCGCCGTCAACCTCGCCACTCACCCGTCCCTTCCCGGCCGGTAAAACTCTACGGAGAAGCCAAAGAGGGAGCCCGGGGGCCCGGAGAGCACCGCCGGGGCCTCCGCGTCTAGGTTGAAGCCCCCAACCTGGAGTGGTGGCGGCCACAGTAGCAGCAGAAGAGGCAGCAGCGGCGGTAGGCGTCGGGGCCCCCAGCGCAGCAGCACCGCGTGGAGAGGAGATCGAGGCGACCGTGGCGTCCAGCTCCCCATAGTGCCCGCTCTTCCCTGTCCTGGGGCCACCGACCCGGAGCGGCTTCCTAAACCTCCCAGAGGCGAATGACTCAACGCGGGGAGGAGTTTGCCAAACTCCCGGCTGGGCCCTCCCCTCGGCTGCCGGGCCGGCTGGCGGGGGGGCATTCCTGGGTCCCGGGAACGGTGAGGCCGCGCCCCGCACCCCGAAGGGGCGTGGGGGGCCGCACCTCTGCACCCTGGCTCCGGCCCCAGCTGGAGGCCGGTGGTCTGGCCTGGCTCTGACTGGGCGGGCTTGGGTTCTTCGCCCTCCTCTCCGCTTCCCCCTCCTCCCTCCCCCTCCTTTCCAGATGTACAACATAAACGCTCGGAAAAGTAGTCGGAAAAGGGAGCAGAAAATTTCCTAATGAGGAAAGGAATCACCTCTGGGGGGCGGAGGGAGCCTGAATATTGTGTGTGGGGGTCTCCCTTATTTCTTCAGGAAAAAAACTTTGGGGTCGAGAGACAGGGGACTCCTTTGGCGTCTGGCCAACAGGGATTCCCCTTGCTTTCCGGGGCCACTGGGTGCCTGGGTTCTGGCCAGCTGGATTGGGGACTCTGCAGCCCAGTCACTGAATGCTCCCCAGAAAGCCTCCTGGAGCAGCTTCGTTGGCCTCGTGAATTCCTCGGCTGCCTCTCCCCAAGCTGATAGAGTGGAAAGCATAGGACTTTTGGGGTCTCTGACACAGGAGCATTGGGCTTTAGTTGCTAATGTTGGGTTTGGAAGTCTCTGTTATTGTCCTTTCTTGGATTTGATACTTGACCAAGTGGCCAGCCTCTCAATTCAGTTCCTTCATCAGATTGCCTGATTTCCTGGATAAACCCCAGAAAGATAAGTGATGGGTAGCAGTTGTGATGGTGGTGGTGAGGAGTCTTCAAAGGGAACTAACTTTCAGCTTCTGTTGGCCGTCTGAAACCCAAGACTCTTCCATTATTTGTATAAGTAAGAGGAAGGGGTGGTAGTAAATGAAGGTACCTTGCTAGCCCCTAGCTCAGGCTGTGTGTATGAGATCACCTTTCAGGATTCTGGTCTTTATCTTAGTCTGGGGGAGGGGAGAGAGGCCTACAGTCTCCCCTAATCCCCTTTCCTTTCTACTCCCTTCTCAGCATTTTCCCTCCAGGACTTCTCCCCTTTCAGAATAATGCCCACAAAGTAAAATCCTGCCCTCTTCTTGCCCTTCTCTTTTGACCTGTTGTGGCCTGAGGGGGTTCTGAATAAAAATCCCAGAGTCATTTTTTTCCCCCTGCTGTATGCTTCCTCTCATTCTGTTACTCTTAACTCTGCTTTCTGTCCCAAGTCACCCAGCTGGATCTTCAAAAGCAGATCTCCAGGGCCAATTGCAGCCCCGAGAGAGGCCAGCTGTACAGACCACAGCCACACTGGCTCCATTCCACTTTCACATCTGCAGGTCCTGACCCTTGTCAGGTGAGGAACCTAAAGGATCTGAGGCAAGCAGTACCCAAAGTCACCCTCTGGTGTGACTGGCCATGGGGAACCCAGGTGAAGAGAAGGATGGAACTTTATTTATTGTTTATAGACATTCATGTGAGGCTTGGGTCCCACATGTGTGAATCCAGCCCTCTCCTTTCTCAGCCCAGGCTTTTAGATTTTTCCCCCTCAGGATTTAGGAGCTAGGGGAGGGAGGGGGGAGGTATACAGCTAGGGAGGTGTGTGACTCAGATCCTCCCAGAAGCCTTGGTGGGGGACAGGGGACATAGCGTCCTGCCCTGGTCCTCCTCCTCAATCCCCCAACATGGGCCAATTCAAACAGGCCCCCTCCCTGTCCATTCCTCGCTCCTGTTTACGCAGGAGCCCCTTAGTCATTCTCTGGCTAGCTGTTCCACTCTCCCCAATATCCCTCCTTTCTTGGCTCTCTCTGCCCTTATAAGTCCTCACCCAGTGGCCCTGACACCTCTGGCTTTCTCACTTGCCTTCCTTGCCTTTGCCTAGCCTCCCTTTGCTCTGCTTCTTGTTGAGTCTGAACTGGAATTTCTTCCTGCTTGGAGGGACTTCAGCATAACCCTCCAGGCCAGTTAGAGAAAGATCCCCAGAGGCTATCCATCTAATCTTTCTTTAGAAGAGAGAATTGCTATAGAGTGATGACTTGTTTAAGGTCACATGGCTAACCAGTTATGGAGAGTTTAGGACCTGAGTGCTTAAAATTCTGTTTGTTTGTTTACATTTATTTTGTGTGTATGAGATTGTGCACAGATAATGATACACATATATGGGTCAGAGTACAACAGAGCAGCTGTTTTTCTTACTCCACCATGTGACTCTCTGGGATCAAACTCAGATCATCAAGTGTGGAGTAGCAAGTATCTTTACCATTTTGCTAGCCCAGCCTGACATAGGTGCTTTGACTCCAAGCCCACAACTCTCTTCTTAGGCCACTGCTTCTGCGTTCCCTGTCTCCTCTTCATATTTCTCCCTGTTCTGTATATCTCACCTTCTCTTTGGTCCATCTGTGTGCCCCTTTGTGTATCTCTGGCTTCCCTCTCTGGTAACGCTCTGATTTGAGATGATCTCTGGTAGCCTCTGTCCTATAGTTTCATGGTAAGGATTTGCTTGGGTGGTTATTATTAATTATAGTGCGCTCCATGATGGCTGGCACAGAGGGTGAAAGACAAGGCCAGGGCCCTACTCACCAAGCTCCTGCTGTCAACAGTTTGCCTCTTTGAAGGCTGAAAGTTTAGGGGCAGAAGAATGAATTTCCACAGAGAAATTCAGATGCAGATGCAAAGTCTAAAGTTAGAAGCCCTCCCCCCCAAACTCTGGCAGCCAGGTTAGGGTGTGAAACAGTGATGGTACATGTTATATGTTGGGTTCTGGTCTGAGATTTAAGCTGTTTCTCCTTCATGTAGTCTTCCCAAAGGTCCAGTGCTGAAGATATAACTGTCCTAATTTTACTGTTAGGAAACAGCTTCAGAGTAGTGGCCATCAGCATTACAGAAGAAGAGCAGAGGAGCACCAGAGCAATCCAGCAAGACGCTTGTTCTTCCCATGGTTAGTCCTCTACAAAGCTGGACTTCTACATGAGAGTAGGCATCTTAACCTAGATCTGCTGTCCATGGAGGAAGGAGAGAAGGGTTGTATATACAACCCATGAATCTTTTAAAACTGGAGAGTTTCTGTGTGCGTGATTTCCCTGGGGCAAGACTCAGTAGCTTCTTCTTTCAAATGCCTGGAAACTGAGAGCCCTGAGGTTGGTGCTTTGAATTTAAGAAGTAGGCTTCCACCTTGTGGGGCCGGTACAAACCTTGTCTGGATAAAGTGGACTGAGGTCCTCACAAAACCAACCTCTCACTAACTGGCCTCAGTGGCACTTGCTTGTAATCCCCACACTGGGGAAGCTGAGATAGGCAGATTATGAATTCCAGACCTGTGTAGACTGTGTACTGAAACCTTGCCTTGAAAAACCAGTGGAGGTGGTGGCATAGTCTTTAATCCCAGCACTAGGGAGGCAGAGGCAGGAGGGAGTCTCTGAGTTTGAAGCCAGGCTGGTTTACAAAGCAAGTTCCAGGACAGCCAGGACTACACAGAGAAACTCAATAAATTAAAAACAAAACAAAACAAGACAGCCCCCCCCCCCCATATCCAAACCCCTCTCTCATCCCTCCCACAAACTCTCCTTTCTCCCAAAACCTCTTCTGGTTGTTGAGATTGATACACGAGTAGGCTGTTGGTGAGCTAAAAGATTGATTCTGAGACTCCCCCAAACTGGAGAGATTGGCTCTGCCAGAGACCTCAGGCTAGTGGCTTCTGGCCAGAGCAGAAGTATTGCTAACACAGGTCAGCAGAAAAGGAGACAGAGAAGTTTGACTGCAGATTGCAACCCCTGTGGAGTGATGAGCAGGAGTGAGACCTCAGTGGGAGGAAAGAGAACCATTTGTGAAGAGGATGAGACCACATGGGGTCATCAATACCACGATCCCAGTTACAATAGCAGCTGAAGTTGGGGCATTGCTGTCTGTCAGAAAGGGAAGTGGGAAAGTACAGGAGCAAGCCCTCTGAACCCAGGGGCTCTGTCACTGCCCTGAGTCAGGTCTCTGTTTAGGGGAACTGATGGCTCCATCATTCGTGAGTCACCACTTACCAATCCCACCCGTCTGCCCTGGGAGAAACCCCTCCTCATGTCGCAGAGACTGTACTCTCCTCCCAAACCCCTGACTTCCCTCCGAATGTAGGAGGAGGTGGTGTTCACCAGGGTGAACAGAGCAATCCTGGAGATAAATGCTTAGGTCCTCTTGGGACTGTGGAACTTTGAATCTAGCAACTGAAATGGTGCCTGGATAGTTCTGTGGACAACAAACTGAGAGTTTTCTGGGCTGGGATATGTGATGGGCATTGACAGAGAAGGGACACTGTGATAAAAAGAGCCAGTCCTGGTACAAGTTGGTCAATGGAAAAAATAGCCACTCTCACTAAATACCTTCTCTTTCAACTTTCTTCAGTTTTTTTCTTTCTCTTTTTTCCCAGCCTTTTGGAAGTCACCAGAGCTCTACAGCAAAATTTAATAACCCAGATAGGAAGTTAAAAGGAAAATAAGATCCTCAGGGGTGTCTTAAACATTGACCTCCTTTGATTTACTCTCTCACCCCACCCCCATTTCTTTCCCTTTGCTTGTAGTTCCTATCTCTGGAGAGGATGACTGATACTTTTTAGCTAAAGGTCTGGAAGCTGAAAGAAGAGACCCATCGGGGTGGGAGCTGTAAGTGGGAGTGTCAGCTTCCTGGGATGGCCTTCCCAGATGTGAGCACATCTGGAGCCCATCAGGGAGGGACCTGGAGCACCAGGATTTCCAGTGCACATCCGATTGAGACTGCAAGAGGTTGTGGATGAGCCAGGACTTCCCTCATACTTCCACAAGTCTGCCTGCCATTTCTAGCTCTCTCTGGAAGTATTTCCAGCCAAGACAGGATGTTGAAACATGGGCAGGGCCCAGTCAGGGAGAATAAGAAAGCCAGATATTGTACCCCAAATGCAGACATTTCAGTAGCTACAGAGCTTTCTGGTTTTATAGAGATGATAGTATTTGTGATCTGGTAGGAGTGTGTGTATGTGTGATGGCATATATTTTGACCTTAACACATAGCATGAAGCTGAAGACAGGGCCCAGTGTAAACAGGGCCCTGCTTGCTTTTCAGGAAAAAAATCCTCCTCCTCAGGAGATCACTAGACCTTTGGTTCTCTTCATCTCTCAACTCACCCCAAACAAACACACACACACTTCTTCCTTGGCTGCAGATTCCTCTTTGTCCATCATCGCTTCACAATGAGCACATTTGTTTTCTAGGGATCACGTGCAAGGCTAAGAATAGGCAGACCTTCTTACCCTTCAGTGAGTCAATGCAGAGCTAAATCACCGGGTTTAGTGACCTTACAAGGGTTCCAGGTGTCTGTTGTAGCAAGCATTATGTAACAATGAATAACAATATATAACACAGAAAGCCTCTGTGGCTGGAATTCCTGAGGCCAGTGATAGAGCACTTCCAGTGTGTGTGTGGTGTGTGGAGTATGTGTGTGTGGTGTGTGGTGTATGTATGGTGTGTGTGTGTGTGTGGTGGGTGGAGTATGTGTGTGTGAGTGTGTATGGTGTGTGTGTATGGTGTGTGGAGTATGTGTGTGTGTGTGTGTGGTGTGGTGTGTGGAGTATATGTGTGTGTGAGTGTGTATGGTGTGTGTGTCTGACCCTCCTTTTCTTCTAGAAGAATAGCCAGAAGCAGATGCAAGCCTTATAAGATTCTTTTCATTTGTTTATATTCTGTGTGCATGTGCATGTGTGTGCGTGTGAAACACAAAGGCAGACACTGGGTCTTCTTCCTTCCTTCCTTCCTTCCTTCCTTCCTTCCTTCCTTCCTTCCTTCCTTCCTTTCTTCCTTCCTCCTCTTCCTCCTCCTCCTCCACCTCTTCCTCCTCCTCACTGTGTATCCCTGGTTGTCTTAGAACTCACTCAGTAGAACTGGCTGGCCTCAAACTCAGAGAGACCCACTTGCCTCTGCCTTCCAAGTGCTGGGATTAAAGGCATGTGCCACCATTGGCTTCAGTTGCTCTCAATCGATACAGAAACAGGATTTCTTTGTATTGCCTTGGCTGTCCTGGAATTCACTCTGAAGACTGTCTCAAACTCAGAGCTCTACCTGCCTCTGGCTCCCAAGTGCTGGATTAAAAGTGTGTCCCACTATGCCCAGCTGAATACTTGTATTCTTTTAAAGCACACATACACATGTGAAGAAAAACTAAATTTCACAAGTAACATTGCATTTTTAAGATTATGTGTAGTATTTTGAAGTATATTGGGGAATTTAAAAAAATCTAGCTAATTAACAAGAGCATTGCATCACAGAGTTACTTAGTGGTGAAGGGACTCTCTTTTTATAGCTGCCAAGGAGTGACACACCATGGTTAACTGTAGTCACTTTGATGGGCATGGTGGCACATGATCTTAATTCCAACACTTACAAAGCAGAGATAGAAGGATCTCTATGAATTCCAGGCCAGCCTGGTAAATTTAGTGAGTTCTAGGCCAGCCCAGGATACATAGTGAGACATGTCTCAAATAAAAAAATCAAAACCAAACCAAACCAAATCTAAACAAAACAAAAACAAACAAACAAACACTCCCCCCCCCCAAAGCAAACCCTTGCTTTATGTAGATCCTGAAATGGACTCTAAGCACGTATCCTTGGGCTAGCATCTCCTTCTCCTACCTATTCCAATGTCTGGTATTCTCCTCTCTATTATCAAATTGACTTGTCTATAATGAACATATGAATGACATCATGTGACATTTGTATTTTCAGCACTTGGTTTATTTTACTCAACAGAATGTCCTCTAGGACAGGATTATCTATGTTAGATCAAATGGCAGCATTTCATTCTTTTTATGGCTGAAGCAGATTCCACTGGGCACATTATAAGCCACAGTTTCTATACTCACTCATTGATTCATTGTTGACTATTGAGAATAAGTCTACAACACAAGAATGCAGATATCTTTTCAACATACACATTTCCTTTTCTTCAGTTATTCCCAGAGGAATTGCTAGATGGCTGTTTGACATTGCCTTCGATTTTTCCCCCCAGTACCAAATCTAGAGTGCCATATATACTAGAAAAGTGTTTCATCACTGAATTACATATATGCATATATAGTATATCTTCATATATTCATGTATATATATAATAAATGTGTATGTGCTTACATAGTATATAATATTGTATATAATTTAGTAAGATGGGATATCACTAAATTTCCTCAACTGGCCTCAAACTCCTGGGCTCAAGGGATCCTCCAGCTGGCGAAGACCCTTTTGTGGTGCTAGAAATTGGGCTGTACCTATGAGTGCTTGGCAAATACCCAGCAGCTGAGTTACAACCTAAATTTCACAAGTCTTTTAAAAGCCTTGAATTCCAAAATCGCAACTTACAAATGAGAAAATAATATAAAAGCAGTGTTGTACACAGTTTCCAAACTTGCAATTAACAGTGGTTTCTTTCTTTCTTTCTTTCTTTCTTTCTTTCTTTCTTTCTTTCTTTCTTTCTTTCTTTCTCTCTTTCTTTCTATTAATTAATTAATTAATTAATTTATACCCTTGCTCTCTTTTCAGACACACCAGAAGAGAGCATTGGACCTCTTTACAGATGGTTGTGAGCCACCATGTGGTTGCTGGGAATTGAACTCAGGGCCTTTGGAAGAAAAGTCGGGGCTCTTAACCATTGAACCATCTCTCTGATACAACTTCTTTCTATTCTACTAAAATCTGTTGGACTTCTTGCCTCATCTGTTGCAGACTTTGAGCTGGCTGGTGCACTCCTTAGATCTCAGTACACAAGAGGCAGAGGCAGGCAGAGCTCTGTTGAGTTTCAGACCAGCAAAGGTTACACAGTAAGACCCTGTCTTAAAAACAAATAAACAAGCCGGGTGTGAAGCCGGGCGTGGTGGTGCACGCCTTTAATCCCAGCACTCGGGAGGCAGAGGCAGGTGGATTTCTGAGTTCCAGGCCAGCCTGGTCTACAGAGTGAGTTCCAGGACAGCCAGGGCTATACAGAGAAACCCTGTCTCGAAAAAACCAAACAAACAAACAAAAAAAAAAAAAAAAAAAAAACCCAAAAAAAACCAAGCCGGGTGTGGTGGCGCACGCCTTTAATCTCAGCACTCGGGAGGCAGAGGCAGGTGGATTTCTGAGTTCCAGGCCAGCCTGGTCTACAAAGTGAGTTCCAGGACAGCCAGAGCTACACAGAGAAACCCTGTCTCGAAAAAAAGAAAAAAAAAACAAAAAACAAACAAACAAAAAACCCAAATAAACAAGCAGACAACAAACCAAAACCCCCAAATCTACCACCACCAAAACTTACATAGCAAAGACCCAGCACCCATTTCTCCCCACCTCAGCCTCTGGAAGAGGATGTGCTTCTTGACTCTTTGGCTGAGATCCCTTTCAACAGCTGTTCCCTAGCTTAAAAGCTGAGTGCCTTCCTGTTCCAGGCTCAAATCAACATTTGGCTAGTGGGTTCCACATAACCTAATTCTGGAGGTAGGCCTAGGGTCTCTAAGTCTCCAAGATAGAGGGGAAGGGTATGATAGAGACTGACCTTGGAGGGGCTAGGAATATGCTTAGTGGTTAGAATGGTAGCATGTGCAATGTCCTGGGCTAAATTCCTAGCACCTGAGAAGAAAATTGGGTGAGTTGGGTGGAGAGCTGGGTCCCAGGGTAAGATGATGTCTATCTTTAGGAAGTTAGGCTTTCATTGAGGTTGCTTCCCTTCAGCCCAGGCTGCCATGGCTGGCCAAACTGCTACAGCCTGAGACTCAACTCTATTCCCTAACCCCAAGCTAACTGCCTACAGAAGTTGTAGGAGGGGTGGGTAAGGAGGAAGGGCAGAATAGGGGTGCAGGAAGGAAAAACCAAAAGGAGGAGAGAGGGGAAAAAAGAAGGGAGAAAGGAAGTTATCACTAGGAATCTTTGGAAGTCAGGGAAGTCATCAGAGAGAAATATCTGGAGAAAGAGAAATGATGTGGTTACATGGCAAGACCCTGTCATCAACCAAACAGAAGAAGAAAAAGGAGATGTCACATCTTCTGCAACTTATCCTACTGATTTTGGGCATCTGGGCCACCTAAACAAGCCTGTGATGGTGTTATTTTCAGTTCTAAACCTATGATTCTGCCCCGTGAACCCCAAAGTCTTTAAGGACAGCCAAAGAGACTTTGGCTGAACACACAAAGCTCTGTGAACACGAGGAAGGAGGGAACTGGTCTGGGTTGAGACTTTTTTTCCAGACAGGGTCTCAACTTGCAGCCCTGGCTGACCTGGAACCACAGAGAAGTGCATTCATTTGCCTCCTGAGTGGTAGGGTTAAAAGCCATTAACCTAGAGAGTAGGAGTACAGCTTAGAGAGAAGGAAGAGTGACCAGGGAGGGAGAATGAGGAGTGGTGTTCAAAAGAAAAGTGAGAAGGAAGGTTCTGAAAGATGGTGGAAGAGAGGAGAAGAAAGGAGAAGAAAGGGGAAGAGAGGAAAGGGAGAAGAGACATGGAGGTAGGCTGTTGTGGTGTCCTGGAGTGTGGGTAGATACACTTTGGAAGCTACCTGAAGGGAAAAGTTCAAAGTCTCTTCTGTAGTTGATAGGGAACTCTCTACCAGCCACTGAGAGGCAGCTGCAATTCTAATGAGACTGTGAGTGTGCCGCCTGGTTTACTTCATCATCAAATTTCCTACTCTCCACTTAGGGCCTTGTTTTCTATGCCATTTGTCACTTTTAGGCCCTTGAGTGGAGCTTATTGTTTTTTGTTTTTTTTTTCAGGGGAGGGGGTTGTCTGCCCTCCTGACCACCATCTCTAGGGCACAGATTCCTGGACACTCTTCTCCCAACTTACCACCTGCAGGCCAGTATCTCTTCCTGGTCTCTTTAGGTCCAACTCCTCCTTGGCTTATTCACCATCTGTGGCAGGCAGGGATGAAGCAGACTAGAGGTGTATCCTGCTTTCAGCTCAGTTCCCCTTCCCGCTCCAATCCAAGGCTGAGACACTGATGCAACTGTCCCTTTGGCTGTTTTCCTGTTCCTGAATCCCAGGGGTGGTGTTTGGGGGTGGGAGGAGGGGAAGGTCTGAGGTGGAAAGTCTGACGCTGAGTCCAAGCCCCCAGCCTCATTCAGACGGCTGAGCTCATCTCTTCAAGCAACCACAGCTGGACATTTTCCATGTGATCACCTCAGGGAGCAGCAAAGCTCCAGAAACCCAGGCAGCTGACAGAGTTTCACAGGAAGCAGGCTGCAGGCCAGCGCACCCTACGTGCCTCCTGTCTACCCTTTTGCTGCATCCTGCAGGCCAGAGTCCCACAAGAGGAGTGGAGAAGAGTTCTAAGCCTGGAGAAGAGCCAAAGCTGGACCAGCTTGTAGGACTCAGATGGCTCTACAACGTTTGCTGTTTGTATCAGACAGCTTAGGAGAAGTGTGGCATGAATGTGTCTGAGCTGGCAACCCATGTGTGCGTTTTACACACACACACACACATGCACACACACACACACACACACACACACACACACACACACACACACACACACACACACACACTTCCTCTGAACAGTACATGCATTTGTTTCCTGGGTTGGGATATCTGTGCTCTGAGTGGTCGACAAGGCCAAAGTTGGGGGTGATGTGAGGGTATGAGCCCTTCTGCCTTCTTCTCAGAGGTGTGGAAGATGAGGTAGCAGGTTTGAGAGGAGGGCTACCTTTTCTCACAATTCCTGTTTTCCCACTGTCAGCTCATCCCTCTCTTAACTGATCAACCATAGATAACCAGAAGGCAATAGAGAAACAGGAATGGGTTCATTTGGTGTAGGATACAGGTTTGGATGGGGACAGTTCTCTAGCATTGGGTACAGGTACTTCTGGGAGAATACCCAGGCTCCTGTTGTGAAGGCTGGATGCTTGTTATTTATTTGTGCTTGGTTTGTGAGGGCGAGTTCAGCAACATAGTTTTGGTTGCCCTGGAAGTTGTCATGAAGCCCAGGCTTGAAGTAACCATGATCTCAGACTTGAAGTAACCTTCCTACTTTTGCCTCCCAAGTGCTAGGATTACAGGTGTGAACCCCAGGCCTAGCTAAACTTGTCTTTGCTAGGGGTACTGTGATGTCTGCATAGGGTGGAGGGGGCTGTTTGTTCCCTCGCTTTCCTGCCTCTTTTGTGGTGGCAGACTGGCTTCCTTCCTTGCTTCAGCACCTTGGCTCCTAGCTCATTTCCGCTCTTATATTCCCACTGTGGCTCTCAACCTTGCACAACAGAGTTTTTCCGTGCATGGTCTTCTGGGCAAGGAGACCCCTGGGTGGGTGAGTCAGGGGCTGTGGAATGCTAGTGAGCTGCCTCTGTATCCTTCCCTCACCCCATTCAAAGCCAGCAGCTCTGAACTGAGGGAGGGGTTCCTTGGCCAGAGGTGGAAAGCAATGTCCTAGGTGTGTAGTTACCTGGGCTTGCTTCTCCTTTGGCTAGGGATATACTGCAGGCCTGAAAAGATACCCAAGCCCAGCCCAACCTAATTCAGATTCCCTCTTTGTGTCCCTAGTTGGCTGTCTTTGCTTCAGTCTGCCCCTGTCCCACCTCCCACCTCCAATTCACTGCCCTACAAGTCAAGGAATGTAACTTTTCTTTCTCACTCTCTCATTGATTAGTCATGGGCACCCCATCCCCTTGGGAACTGTTACTCACCCTTGGGCCCCCCTTTCCGGGCTGTCTCCTCAGAGCTGGCTAGACTCCTGCAGGAGGAGTGCTTAGTCAGTTGTTGGACACCAGGAGTGGAGTGGGGGCACTGTCCTAGAGAGAGTCATTTTTGAGCAGTGTTTGATCTTATGGCCCAGAAGCAGGAGCTTCCCCACCTTACCCCAAACCTGTCCACATACCAGGAACTTGCAGCTCCTAGTTCTGGCTACTTTAATAGCTATGGTTTGGTTAGCAGGGGTAGGGCTGGGTCAGGGTGCTGCCTGGAGAAGGGTCCAAAGCAAATGAGCATCTAGGTCCTCCTTCTCTGGTGCTAGCTTTGAGACTAGGATGAGGGCCCAGAGCCTGCTCTTTGGATTTGGCCTGGTGCCAAGGCCTGGCCTCTGTCTGTCAGAATCAGACAGGACCTTTCCCAAAAAGGAGCCTCCCAACTCGAGGTCTGCTCCCTGCTTCCCCCCTTTCCAGTCCCTCCAATAGTTCCTCTGCCCTAAAATAGTCAGGCTTTCCCCTCTCTTCCTCTTTGCCTCCCCCCACACCCAGGTTTGGGGCCCAGAGGGATAACGAAGGGTGGGACTGCAAAGGGAACATATGGGCAGGTTTGGAGAGGGGTAATAAGAGCCCATGAAGATGCAGGGAACTGGCCACATGGCCCAGGTCTGCAGGGGGTGGGGCTGGGGACACAGCTTCCTGGAACTATTGACTCTACAATAATAACAGCTTGTGCTTTTTGGCATAGTGTGTATTCAATGAGATCTCTGTGTATTAGCTTACTTAGTTGGTACTGTCCCTGTATGAGGGAGGTCCTCTTGTCTATCCCACAAGAGGAAGAAACCGAGGCACACAGAGGGTAATTAATGTGGGTAAGTGAATAGAAATGCTGATTTAAATTAAGCAATCTGGGAAAATCCATCTACACTTTTGGCTTGGTTTTGGGGTGTTTGGGCCACCCAAGAACAGTATAAGGAATGAATGCTCTTATGGTGCTTATGGGGTGTTGATACTCATAGACTCTGCCACTTTAGTATGCCCACTACTGCCTTCACTCTTTGGATAGATACAGAGTCCAATTAAATACTCCCCAAGAGAACCATTGTTCATTTTAAGAAAAAAGAATTATTATTTGTGTTATGCATGGGTCTGTGTGTGGGTACCTGAGGATAGCAGAGGGGGATGTCAGATGTCCTGGAGCTGGGGTTACAGGCTGCTGTAAGCCACCTGCTGTGGGTGCTGGGAATTGAGTCTTCTGGAAGAGCATCAAACCTATTGAGATATTTCTCCAGAACCCCAGTGAGCATTAAACAAAACAAAACAAAACAAAACAAAACAAAACAAAACAAAACTACCATCAAAAAACCTTTGCTGAGCGGTGGTGGTGCCCACCCTTATTCCCAGAGCTCAGGAGGCAGAGGTAGGAGGATCTCTGTGAGTTTTAGGCCAGCCTGGTCTACAGAGTGAATTCTAGGACAGGCAGGGCTACAGAGAAACTCTGTCTCAAAGAGCAAAACCAAACCAAACCAAACCAACCCTAGATTCCCCTCATCTTATTTATTCTTTAAAAACAAAGTAACTTTATTCCAAAGTGAAATAAAATGTTTATATTTTTTCTCTCCCTCTTTTTCATATATATATATATATATATATATATATATATATATATATATATATATATATATATTTGAGGCAAGGTCTCACTCTGTAACCCTGGCTGGCTGAAACTGTATACCAGACTGGCCTTGAACTCAGCTTGGTATGTCTTTGCTTCATATTTAAAGGCATATAATTCAAACTAATACTTTTAAGATTTATTTATTTATTTATTTATTTATTTATTTATTTATTTAATGAATGAATACACTGTACCTGTCTTCATACACATCAGAAGAGGGTATCTGATCCTGTTACAGATGGTTGTAAGCTACCATGTGGTTGCTGGGAATTGAACTCAGGACCTCTGGAAGAGCAGTCAGTGCTCTTAACTACTGAGCCATCTCTCTAGTTCCCCAAACTAATAAAAAAACCAAAACCAAAACCCAAACCCAAATATATAGCTTGACATTGTAGTACAGACCTGTAATTCCAGAATTCAGTAGGCTGAAGTAGGAGATTGTTGAGTTCCAGGTTCCCCAGGATACCTAGTGAGACCCTAACTGAAAAACCAAAGCTAGGCCTGGGGAGTTGGCTCTGAGGGCAAAGCATTTACTGTGTAAGTATGGAAGTGGAATCAGATCCCCATTACCCACTGTACAAGTGTGAGGATGGCATGAGATCGCCATTAACTGTATAAAAACTATAGTCTCAGGTATGCACGACAGCCTCCCTCTTATCCCAGCCTTTGGGAAACAAAGGCAAGTAATCCCTGGAGAAAGCTGACTAGCTAGCCTACTAAACATTGAGCTCTGTGTTCAATGAAAGTCCTCGCTTCAGTATATAAGGCCTAAAGCACTCGAGGAAAACTCCTGAAACCAACATCAGGTCTTTTCTTGTATGTGCACTTGCATATGTGAATGCTCACAGGTGCATATATGTCACATAGACATACATACTCCAAAACCCAAAACAAAACCAACATCACTAAATTAAACCAACAAAACCATACATTTATTGTTGAGTGATGTGTGGATGATATAAAGGTTAGTACAGGGGCCAAATATGTGTGACAGGAGGTGTGTGTCAGGGGAGGAATGCAAGGCCAGGAACTAAAGTTAGGGGACACCTGGGAGAAAGGAGGAACAAAAGTTGAGTGGAGGACTTTTTGTCCAGCCATTCTGTACATTCCAGGTAGTTTAAAATATTGATTTATTTTGCCCTCAGAGAGGAAGAAAGGAAGAAGGGGATGAGAATTCTAGCTATGGGAGCAGACAGGAACCTCTGGGATGGATCCAGGCACTTGTCTCAGAAGTTCCAACTCGAGCAGGATTCTCCTTCTTTGGCTCTGAAGTTTGTCTGTCCTAAATGAGAGTGATTAAGCCATCTGAGCATTGGGGTTCCATTTTTTTTTTGTTTTGTTTTTGGTTTTTCGAGACAGGGTTTCTCTGTGTAGTCCTGGCTGTCCTGGAGCTCACTTTGTAGACCAGGCTGGCCTGGAACTCAGAAATCCGAATGCCTCTGCCTCCTGAGTGCTGGGATTAAAGGCATGTGCCACCACGCCCGGCTGGGGTTCCATCTTACAGCACATTCAGATTCTTATATATAGAAACTCAGGGGAAAACCAGGGCTGAAGTCCTTGTGAGGGGCCAGGAACAAACAAATACTTGGTAACCAGGATGAGCTCAGGGCTCTGTAGGGGGTAGTGAGGAAAGCCAGGCCAACTAGGCCAGACTCCAGAAGTGAATGGAGGGTGGCCCACTCATTCATCTGACCTTGTGCCTTCAAAAACTAAAAGCTAGAATGTAAGCATCCTATTGGAGGAGGCTGAAAAGAGATACAGCTCTGGGGCTGGAGTGATGGCTCAGAACACTGGCTGTTTGCTCTTCCAGAGGTCCTGAGTTCAACTCCCAGCAACCACATGGTGGCTAACAACCATCTGTAATGGGATCCAATGCCCTCTTCTGGTGTGTCTGAAAGCAGTTACAGTGTACTCATATAAATGAAATAAATAAATCTTAATAAAAAAAAAAGAGATACAGCTCTGGACATCTAGAAGGGGCAAAATCTCAGGTCCTCTGTAATTGAGGTATTATGGGTGTAGGAACAGCCAAAGTTATTCAGTATTATTTAGAAAACTGAGCAGTTCACAAATATTACTTAAGTTATCCCCAAGAGAATCCTATGAGGCAGCAGTTAATACTTTTAAAATTAACATTGTAGTTTTCTGTTATTGATTTTTGAGACAGTGTCTCTTTATGTAGCTGTGGCTGTCTTGGAACTTAGAGATTCACCTGCCACTGCCTCCTGAGTGCTAGCACTGAAGTTGTGTGATACCATGCCCAGTGCCTGCTTTTTAAGGCTTATAGTTCTGGCTTGCCTCAATTTTCCTGATTTTTCTTCCCTTACCTCCCAATTGATGGGATATAGGCATGTTCTACTCTGCCAGGCTCTCTCTCTCCCTCTCTCAGAAAGAGTGTCATGTCATTCTCTAGCCTAGGCTGGCCTGAAACTCAGTATGCAGACCAGACTAGCCCTCAAACTAGTGGGTAATTTTCCTGCCTCAGATTCACATGGGCTGAATTTAGAGGTGTGAGCCACCAAGGCTGGCTTGATTTTCTCATTTAATGTTCTCATAAGTCCTCTAAAGTTAACAAGGACATCTGACTGATGTGCTATCTTTAAAAGCAGGAAGAGCTGGCATGGTGGCCTAAGACTTCAGTACCAGCATTGAGATGCAGATCTCTATAAGTTTGAGGCCAGCCTGGTCTACACCAAGAGTTCCAGGACAGCCAGGAATACATGATTTCAAAAAAAAAAGGCAAGAAAAGATGAAGTAAAGCTCTAGAAGTTAATTAAGTAGGATCCATTCTAGATAGGGTTTTTGGAGTGGAGTGGGTGTGGTTTCCAGTCCCTGAGGGATGAGAGTTGGATGCCCACACCATGTGATTGAAGAAGGAGAATGTGGCACCTTGATAACACCCCTCCCCATCTTTTCTCTGGCATTTTGAGATAGGATCTCATTGTGTAGCTCTGGCTGCCACAAACTCAAGATTTTCCTGCTCTGGCTGCCCAGTGCTGGCATTACAGGTGTGCAACAAGGCAGGCTTATGAAGAGTTCTTTAGAGATGGAGACAGTTACCAGGAGTAGATTCTGAGACAGCAAATTCTCTTTTGTTTTCACCAGCTAGTTGTTCAATAGCAGGAGAGAAGGAAATTAGATATTAGAGGGACTTCCCTACTGTTTGGGGCTGATAGGAGCCTCTGCCTCCTGTGGTGATTTGTGAAGACAATGCATTCTTCCTTGTCTGTAATGGGCAGGGGCTGGAGGCATGAAAGGTCATTGTGTTGCTAGGATTGTGGATGAGGTGGTTTATTTGATGACCTATGACCAGCTAAGAAGAGCCTGAGGTTTTTGAAGGAGAGGAAATTTGCCAAAAGGGCATTTGGAGGAGGGTCGGTGTTTTGGGCTCTAGCCTGGGGTGAGGTCAGAAACATAAATCACACTTCCCAACTGCCCATTTCCGCTTTGAGCTCAGTTCCCAGCCAACAGTTCAGTCAGCTTGCCAGGGGAGTATGTGTAGCACTGGAGGTGGGGCACTGGAGCTGGGAGCAGTGGCTGGGAATAGGAGCAGGGAGTGGAAACAGGTCTCTAATGGTCCCTAGTGAAGGGTCAGGACTGGGCTGGACCAGGGTGTGGGCGTGTGGGGATCACAGTGAAAGTGGGTTTGAAAGCCTTGTGTGACTTCTATAACTCCAGCACTTGGGAGATCACAGGCTGAAGAAACACTTCAGGTTCAATACCAGCTTCATCTAGACAGTGAGACCCTGTTCCCCCCAAACACCCCTTTCCCCCAAATCCCAACAAAACAAAACAAGAGTAAATTGGAGATTCCTCATCCCAGACATGACTCTCTGCCACACCCAGTCTGATGAATTCTCCTTCAGGCACAAAACCACTGGGATATGCTTAGAAGACATACCTTCAGAGAAACACTCCTTCCCACCCAACTGTTGCTCACTTCAGCCAGAAACTTCCAGCTGTTCTGGAAGAGTAGAAGCGGAAGTGAGTGGGGATTGAGAGAGATGAGGATCTCACAACCTTTATTATGGTTGGAAAACATCCTTCTCCTGTGACCCCAAAGGTCTGCACCATAGCAGTGCTGGATGATCTTTCTTCTCACTGGAGATCCTCAGTCTGCTGTCCTGTGGTGGGCATGGCCTCCTCACTATGGGATTGGGGAGGCAGAGTGGGAGGCATAGCATTGAGTTTATGTGTTGGGAGGGGTAGGTATTTGAGGGCAGGAAATCCAGAAAGCAACTCAGACAATGACTTTTTCCGCTGGCGTGGGTCCAGGCTGCTGGATCCCGTCTGACCCCATAGCACCTCCTGATTTGCTTTGGTTAGCATCCCACATACTGTTCACTAGTAGGGGAGAGGGCCATTTCCAGGTAATTTAATTCAACTTGGAATCTTCTTGCCATGGTTTCCTATATGGTATGGTGGTGCTAATTTGATCTTATGGTATACATGCTTTTATTTATGTTTAGTCTGTCTTGTTCTGTTCTCTTGTAGAATAGGAGAATAAAAGCTTTGGTAGACGCCCCTCCCCACCAGTATTAGGACAATAACATGTGCCTCCTAATATAGGAGGTGGCAATATACTTAGATGGAAGAGCAGAGATTTTGGAATGTTGGAATATGTTTCTAGAAGAGTGAGCTGAGCATAATCCCAGCACTTGGGAGGCTAAGGTAGGAGGATCAGATCATGAGTTTCTGGCCAGCCTTGGTTGTATAGTGAAACCTCATCTCAATAGACGGGAGGGATGACCACTGACGGCTACCAGGGCTTTACATTGATAAACTGACATGGAGGCCCCCACCTCTTCCCTTCTTCCTGCTGTCTGATTAGACAGCTACTTTTCAGCTCATCCTGTGGACAGAGGACTCAGTGTTGTCTCACTGACATGCCCAATGTACTGTTTGCCTTGTTCCCGTGATTCCAGGGTATGCAACTCATAGTCATCTCTATTGCCCAGGCTATTGAAATCCTGCACAAGTGTCCTTAGCTCATCATAACCATCAGCAGTCCTCTTCTTCTCCAGCATTGCCCTTGCAATCTGGACTACACAGTCTAGTACTTAATTATCCAGGTTATTTATAGAGTTCCTGTGAATTTTAGAAACTGAATGCATCTGAATGTACATATGACCAAAGCAACTCCCAGCCCCTCCTCTTCTTTTTAATAATTTATTTTTATTTTATATACATTAGTGTTTTGTGTTGGATCCTCTGGAGCTGGAGTTATAGGCTGCTGTTAGCTGCTATGTGGGTGTTGGGAACTCAGGTCCTCTGGAAGAACAGTGCCCTTAACCACCATAACCACTGAGTTGTCTCTCCAGCACCTTCTTTTTTTTTTTTTTTTTGGTTTTTCGAGACAGGGTTCCTCTGTGTAGCCCTGGCTGTCCTGGAACTCACTTTGTAGACCAGGCTGGCCTCGAACTCAGAAATCCTCCTGCCTCTGCCTCCCAAGTGCTGGGATTAAAGGCGTGCGCCACCACGCCCGGCAAAAGAATTTTTTAAAGATTTATTTTATTTATTATATGTAAGTACACTGTTGCTGTCTTCAGACACTCCAGAAGAGGGCGCCAGATCTCGTTACGGATGGTTGTGAGCCACCATGTGGATGCTGGGATTTGAACTTATCACCTTCGGAAGAGCAGTCGGGTGCTCTTACCCGCTGAGCCATCTCAACAGCCCCAGATTTATTTATTTTTATGTATATGAATACACTATCACTGTCTTCAGACACACCAGAAGATGGCATCAGATCCCATTACAGATGTTTGTGAGCCACCATGTGGTTTCTGGGAATTTAACTCAGTACCTCTGGAAGAGCAGCCAGTGCTCTTATAACCACCAAGTCATCTCTCCAACTCCTCCCTTCCTCCTTCCATCCTCCTCCTCCTTTTTGGAGACAGGGTTTCCTTGTCTGTCCTGGTACTTTCTATGTAGACCAAGATGGCCTTGACCTCATAGAAATCCACCAGCCTTTGCCTCCTGAGTGCTGGAATTAAAGTTGTGCACCACCACCACCTGGCTATCTGTATGCTATTTTTCAACAATTAGCACTGAAGGCTGTGAGACAGCTAAATAGGTAAAGGCACATGTTGCCAAGTCTGATAGCCTTAGTTCAAACCTTGGGACCCACATAGTGGAAGGAGAAAACTGATTCCTACAAGTTGTCATCTGACTTCCTCATGTGCACCATGGCATGTGTGTACCCCAGGCACAAAAATGGAGAAAAAAAAAAGACACTGGCTTTTGCTGGGGAACTCATGCACTGCCTCCCTTCCCCCCACCAAATTAAAAAAAAAATGCAGGCATTTCCAGATTGTCAGGTGAGGTAATACCTCACTGCTCATCTAGAATCTGTGGACAGCCCAGAGTATGTGCTTAGGAAAGCTTTCCAAAAGTCTCTATGGTTGGTACCCACAGTTTAGAAGAAGTATCAGATCTCCTAGAACTGGAGTTAGAAATGGTTGTGAGCTATCATGACTAGACCCAGGTCCTTAGTTAAGAACCATCGATGGGCTGGTGAGATGGCTCAGCCGGTTAGAGCACCCGACTGCTCTTCCGAAGGTGATGAGTTCAAATCCCAGCAACCACATGGTGGCTTACAACCACCCGTAACAAGATCTGACGCCCTCCTCTGGTGCGTCTGAAGTCAGCTACAGCATACTTATGAAGAATAATAAGAAATGAATCCTTGGACTGGAGAGACCAACNAGTGGGGCCGAACGGGAACGGCCTGAACGAGCTGGGCCAACCGGAGCAAGCGGAGCGGATCAGAGCGAGCTGGGCCGGCTGGAACGAGCGGGGGCCGTACGGGGGCGGCCGTGAGCGAGTGGGGCTGGCCGGAGCAAGCAGAGCCGGCGGGAGCGAGCGGGGTTGACCGGAACAAGGAAAAAAAAAAAAAAAAAAAAAAAAAAAAGAACCATCGAACCGTCTGTCCAGCCTCAGATTAAAAAAAATACTGAATTTTTGTGTACCTGCATGTATGTATAAATGTGGGTGTAGGGATACCATGACACACTGTATGGAGGTCAGAGGACAACCTGTGGAAATAGGTTCTCTTCTTCCAACATGTGTGTCCCAGAGATCAAATTCAGCTTTCCAGGTTTGGCAGCAAGTGCCTTTTACTCACTGGCCCTTTTTCTTTTTGAGTCTCACATAGCTCAAACCGGTCTTGAACTCCAGATCTTTATATCTCTACTTCTCAAATGCTGGGATTACATGCATGTTTCACTAAGCCTGATTTCCCCAGATTTCTTGGTGTCACCCGTGCCTCCTTAGCTAGATACCAGAAGCTGACAGGCATGTATTCCAATTTCTCTTTGCCCTTCCCTCCCTCCCTCCCTTTTTTGTCCCTCTTTTAAATACAAGATTTCACATATCCTAGGCTAGCCTCCAGCTTGTTATTTAGCCAAAGACAACCTTAACTTTTGATCCTTCCTCAGCCTCCCAAGTGCTAGGATTATAGACATGTGCTATCATGTCTAGTTTAAGAGGTGCTGGGGATTGAACCCAAGGCTTTATATATGCGAAGCAAAAGCTCTACCAACTAAGCTCTGGCCTAGCCCAGCCCAAGAGGGCATCATTTCTAAGAAAGGGAAGGAAGAAAAAGGAGGTATGGGTTTGTTAGGATAAACACACTGTAAAACATCAAGAGTACCCTGCTGGGGGTTGGGGAGATGGCTCAGCGGGTAAGAGCACCCGACTGCTCTTCCGAAGGTGATAAGTTCAAATCCCAGCAACCACATGGTGGCTCACAACCATCCGTATCGAGATCTGGCTCCCTCTTCTGGAGTGTCTGAGGACAGCTACAGTGTACTTACATATAATAAAATAAAATAAATCTTTAAAAAAAAAAAAAAAAAGAGTACCCTGCTTATGTCTCTCACAGGCTACAGTCTCAGGCCACTTAGATTTGAATGCCACCTGCTGGACACCAAGGAGCTCCACAGCCATGTCTCATCGGAACTTTTTTTTTTTTTTTTTTAAGATTTTAAAACTTATCTTACATGTTTCATTTACATGTATGTGTTTGCACCACATGAGTGCTTGGTGGCCTTAGCAGTCAGAATAGGGCACCAAACCCCCTGTATCTGGAGTTGCAGATGGTTGTGAACTACCATGTGGGTGGTAGGACTCAAATCTGAGTCCTGTGGAAGAGCAAGCAGAGCCATCTCTTCAGCCCAGAACTTCACCGTTGTTACAGGGTTACATTCTTCCTTTTAGAATCTGTTGAGGTGATTTTTTTTTCTCTTATGAGTTATCTTTTCAGGGAGACTTCGTGTATTTTCCCCCTTACAGATTGCCTTTTTCCAATGAAAACATTTTTTTTTCCCTCCTGAGGCTGGATAAAGTGTTTCACAGTTCCTTGATTCAGGGTCCCCAGGGTGACTGGAGTCAACTTTGGGAAAACAAACTCAAAACAATACAGAGCACTTTGTGTGTGTGTGTGTGTGTGTGTGTGTGTGTGTGTGTATTCTTCACAAAGTAAGCAAGACATTCAGAGGCACTGGCTATATAGCCTAATTCAATTTAATTTGGATGTTATTAGGAAATAGCATCAGATGTAGGGTTGCAGACTCAGTCTCAAGACTGTCCCTTCAGATGCCAGCTGCACTCCTTTGGCTGTTTTTTTGACCAACCGCCTACAAAGTGAGATTCCTAAAACTCCCATTTCTGGGTTAGTGTGCCTGGGTGGCTCCCCAAACTCTAGGAAACACATTTACTAGCTTGTCAAAAGAAAATAAAAGAATACAGAGAGATGTGCACGAGAGTGAAGCACAGTTGAAGGGGTATAAAGTTTCCATGCCCAAGTGTTATATACTATTCTCCAGGTCTGTTATCTTCCAGAAATCTGATCAGCTACTACCCAAGTTCTCCAAGTCCCATCCTGTGTGGTCTTATGAAGACTTATGTGTTTCCAACCCTAACAAGACCAGGTGAGGACACTCATGAAGGCCTGTCTGCTTTTGCAGTCTTCTTGACTTCTATACAATATTCCTCCTCGGGTTTGGGCAGACATTTCTGGAATGACGTAAAGGGAAGGTCAGAGAATTTCTTCATGGCTAGCTCCAGGACAGAAAGGCAGGGAAAGACTACAGTTCCTATGACCTGCTTTGGGGGAAAATTATAATTTTTATAGCTTTCTTTTGATGGGTGGTGGTGGTGGTGGTGGTGGAAGGCTATCAGCCAGGAGCTCCAAATAAAATCCAAAGAAGTATCTATCATACAATTACATCCTCCTACTGCCAACAGGAAGCAGTTGGGTAGATGGAACAAACCACAAGCCTCCTTGGGTAGGAGGAAGGTATTGCCTTCACTTGGCTCTCTACCTGATTCAAATATAGGGAGCTGGAGGTGTTGTCTACTGTTCATGGTCCCTGCTCATTTAGCAGAGATTAACACCATTAGGTCCCATTAAGTCATGTAGTGTAATGGAAACTGGATTGTCCATGAAACTCCTGGGCTGCATCTTCAGAAGGGAAAGTCATTTGTGAGTTATGAGTTCTGAAATAAATCCTTTATTGGTGAAGTAGGGATGGGTTCAATCCCTACCACCACATAAACCAGGTATAGTGTCTTACTCCTGTAACGTCAGCACTATGGAGGTGGAGGTAGGGGGACTAGGAATTCATGGTCTTCAGGCAGCTGAATTCGAGGTTTCAAAAAACAAAACCACCAAACTCTTAAAAGGATCTGAGGCCATAGTATTCAGATTCTACCTTTAATCACTACTACACTATACTTTTTACTTGTGATTTTTAGTCTGTGGATTTTTCATAAAATTAAAAAAAAAGTATTTGAGTTCAAAGCCAGCCTGGTTACAAAGTGAGTTCCCAGACAACCAGTACTAAAATTGTGTGTTAAGGGCATTTTGCCTGCACTTATATCTGTACATTTTTTTCTTTGATTTTTCGAGACAGGGATTCTATGTAGTCCTGGCTGTCCTGGACCAGGCTGTCCTCAAATTCAAAGATCTGCCTACTCCTGCCTCCTGAGGGCTGTGATTGAAGATGTGTTCCACTTTCATGCCTGGTGCTCCAGGCGGCCAAAAGAAGGTGTTGGATCTAGAATTATAGTTAGTAGCCACCATGTGGGTGCCAGGAGTCAAACCCAGGTTCTCTGGTATATAAGCCAGTGTTTTTACTGTTAAGCCCTCCTTTAGTTTCCAGTATCTTAACTTTAAAAAGGTGTTTTTAAAAAATTACTCATGTGTATAGGCCTGTGTTCAGGAGCTCTGGTGTTTGGGGATACCAGAGGTACAGAAACCAATAAACTGGAGTTATAGGTGGTATTGAACTCAGGTCTTCCATCTCTCCAGACCAAGTTTTTGGACTTTTAAAGGACTAAAGATGTAATCATCTTCCTTGTGAATGTCTAAAAAGCCTTTCTTTTTCTTTTTTTAAGATGCTCAGATATATATATATTTTAAAGATTTATTTATTGTAAGTACATTGTAGCTGTCTTCAGACACTCCAGAAGAGGGCATCAGATTTCGTTACAGATGGTTGTGAGCCACCATGTGGTTGCTGGGATTTGAACTCGGGACCTTCAGAAGAGCAGTTGGCACTCTTAACCACTGAGCCATCTCACAAGCCCCTAAAATGCCTTTTTTTTTCTAGTGATTTTAGAAACTCTTTTGCCTATATCATGAGGTGTACTGTGAGAAATGGATTTTTGAATGTGGCTTCCACATACTCTGATTCAGGATCTGGATATATGCCCAGGAATCTGCATTTTAAAATAAGCATTTTCAACAATTATGATGGAGATGATAGGTAGTTGGAAGAGCTTCCAGAACACTGACACTGACTATAAAAGGCCTAAGGGGAGGGCTGTAACTAAAACAGATCTTCATGTGTACATCTCACTTTATTTAGCTTGTCGGAGCCACAGCTCTCACATGGGTTGGTGTCATCTTTACCTGAACTAAACCCTCAGTCATTTTCCTGTAGCAAGGGGAAGCAGCCTTAGGCTGTGTGTTACATACTCAGGAAGAGTATGTTATGTGTTATTTCCTAACCTGAAACACTTCTGTGCAAGGGTTTGGCTGAAGGCAGCATGAACTGACACACCAGCTCTGGTGACTTTGCAGTTTTTTTCAGAGAAGGCTTGTATGAATTCAGCAGGGAGTAAGGGGAGAGGCATCCAGTGGCAATGCAGCTTTGCAGCTCAGGCAGTATGCACTGTAGCAGAGGAGGAAAAGGCCACACACATTTCCTGACATCAGAGTTTTCTGGGTATCTCTTATTTTGAGAGAAACAACCTTTGGCTACTATTTGGAAAATTTATGTGTAAATGGTGTTCTGAAATGCAGTTCATTTCACAGAAGATAATGAAGGGTAAGTCTTGACAGAAAAAACTAGGCCAAAAGCATTATAAGCATGTCAAATAGCCCAGAGGGGGCTACAGGCCCTAGCAGAAAGAAGCATCATTTCATCATTTCATCTCTGGCCTAGCTAACAGCCTAAATGATGCTTTCAGTGCACTTTTATAACAGACTGGCTTATCTGACGAGCCTTACTGACCTTAGAAACTAGTGATAGTTCTTCGAAGAATCACCACCCCACAACTCCAGGGAACAGATTACCACATTACAAGTTGGAATATTAGGGAACACAGAGGCTGCTCTGTGATTTAAAGTCTGATTCCAATTTGTCATATGAGAGGCTACTTCTGCCTCTGCTTCCCTCCTCTCATTTGATGGTCTCAGAGAATGATTTAAGGATGATAGGAAAATCTTAACCAAAACCCTAGAACGGATACATGATTAACTTTATTTATTTATTTATTCATTCATTTATTTATTTATTTATTTATTTATTTATTTAATGTAAGTACGCTGTAGCTGTCTTCAGACACTCCAGAAGAGGGAGTCAGATCTCATTATGGATGGTTGTGAGCCACCATGTGGTTGCTGGGATTTGAACTCAGGACCTTCGGAAGAGCAGTCGGGTGCTCTTACCCGCTGAGCCATCTCACCAGCCCCATAATTAACTTTTAAATTTATCTCTTTTATACAATCTTAGTTATAAATTATTTTCCCAGGTAAATAAAGCCATCAAAATTTTAGTGCTAGGCAAACCTTGGAAGCACTTACTTCTGTTCTGTCTCTTCATAAAGGTAACTGAGGCACAGAAAGTTTGGCATTTCCAAGGTTCTAACACAGGATCACTAGGTAGCTCTGGCTGTCCTGTGCTATGTATACCAGGCTGACTAGATGCTTCTTGAGTATTGGCTAAAGGTGTGCATCATGACATCCCATGACAGGGCTGTTCTTCAGTCTCTATTACCACTTCTGTCACTGTTTGCATAACCACCGTTCCTTTAATTCCAACTGCTCACTCAGTCCTCAAGCACTAGAGCAGCACAATTTGTGTGGCTTGTTGAGGGGTGGGAACAATGTAGGGGAGACTATTCTAGCATCTGGTACTTATCCCTCTAGGCTTGGAGGAGACAGAGGGTAGAAGGGAGAGATGAAATGTCAGGGTGAGAAGAGAAGGGAGGAAAAGCAAGTGGTTGGAAACAGGATCAGGGGGAGATGACGGAGACAAATTCATACTTATTTTTTAATTCTTAAAAAATTATTCTAGTCAGGTGGTGATGGTACATGCCTTTAACCCCAGCACTCAGGGCAGAGACTAGTCTGGTCTACAGAGTGAATTCTAGGATAGCTAGAGCTACACAGAGAAACCATGTCTCAGGTCTTGGCCTTCCCCCACAAAGGAAAGAATTTATTATTCTAAGTGTATGAGTATTTTGCATGCATACAATGCATACACGCCTGTGTAAATCAGGGAGGGCACTGGATCTCCTGGGACTGGAATTAGTCATGTGCAATCACATGGATGCTTGGAGATGAACCTAGGTCCTTTAGAAGAACAGTCATTGCTTTTAACTGCTGAGCTATTGATTCAGCCCCAAATTCAATTTTCTTTCCTTCCTATCTATCTATCTATCTATCTATCTATCTATCTATCTATCTATCTCTGAGACAGGGTCTATGTAGGTCAGGCTGTTCTAGATCTTGCTATCTACATACTAGGCTAGCCTCAAACTCAAGACATATACTTGGTTCTGCCTCTGGAGTGCTGTATTAAAGGCATGCACTACCACATTTTACACGCTAGACTTGTATTTAATCTTACAATAGAAAACACTGAAAACCTCACACATCTGAGTGTAAACCCGAGTGCTCAACACACTGAATACCAAGCTTCCTTGTACCCTCATCAGATGATCAGCTCTCAGATATCTGTATTAGTCATTAACTCTATAAAAAAAAAACCATGATCTCAAGAATACGGTGGGGTTTTAGCTATGTTGTCATCTCAAGCTTAGTAATATTCAGGAACCACCAGAGGCTGCAGGCCCTATGGTGGCTTAGTCTGGTGGTGTCCTGAGAATTATTCCTAAGAGGTCTGTAGCAAGCTACTCAGATGACTTCATCAAATACTCTTATGCTTAACATGTCAAGTGTGGTTTCTGATTCCTTCTAAACTCTGACTGATTTAGGCATTTAGAAGTGAATTCTAGGGGCTGGAGAGATGGCTAAAAAGAGGTGGTTAAGAGCACTGGCTGTTTTTTCCAGAGGTCCTGAGTTCAATTCCCAGAAACTGTAACCATCTGTAATAGGATCTGGTGCCTTCTTATGGTGTGTATGAAGACAGCTACAGTGTTCTTGTGTGCATAAAGAAATTAATCTAAAAAAATAAAAAGGAAGTGAGTTCCATAAACTCAATGTTACTAAAGAAAGTATGAGCCAGTTGTGGTGGTAAGGATCTTTAATCCTAGCACTTGGGAAGCAGAGGCAGATGGAGCTCTGTGAGTTCCAGACCAGCGAAGAGCTACATAAAAAAAAAAATGAACAGAAAAGAGTGCAAAGAATGAGGAGACTACATTTGAGTCGGAATTTGAAAATATTACACCAGGCAGAAAGCAGGAAGAAAACAAGACTTGTGGATGGTATGGTCATTAATTTTTATTATTTTATGTATATGAGTAATGACATCTGTACACATGTCTGGCTTCCTAGGACATGATTAGCCTCCATGTGGGTGCTGGGACTCAAACTCAGGTCCTTTGTAACAACAAGTACTCTTAACCACTGAGTCAACTTCTCCAGCTTCCAACAATGTGGTCATTAAAGAGCACGTAGGGACAATGAGTTCTCCATGGTTAGACTATGACCAAGGTGGGGCAACTGTAAAATACAGTGGGGGTTAAGAGTACTGGCTTTTGGATCTGTAGACATGATTATAATTTTGTTTCTTCCACAGTAACCAAGCAACAACTCTCAATCATGTAAATTCTGTGACTCTCATTTTTCTTACCTACCAGTGGGAGATCTAAGAGTACCCACTTTATTCAGATTATGTGGAATTAAATGTGATCTACTAGATCTATGAAGTATATTGGAATTTTGTGCAGTTTGCTACATACTAAATGCTCAAAAAGCCTTTGCTGGTGGGCAAAGTAAAAATAAAACAAAAAATTATTTTTTTCAAGACAGGGTTTTTCTGTGTAGGCTTGGCTGTCCTGGAACTCCCTCTATAGACCAGGCTGGCCTTGAACTCTAGAGATCTGTCTGTCTCTGCCTCCCAAGTGCCAGATTTAAAGTCATGTGCCACCACCACTAGACTGGAATTAAATTTTTTTTCTTCTACCATATGGGTCTTAGAGATCTCTTGATTACTTGACTTTTTTTAAAAAAAAGATTTATGTTTATTATGTATATGATATGACATAATGCCTGCATGTATGTGTGTACACCATATACATGCTTGGTGTTTGGCCTGAAAGAAGTGTGGATGTGTTAGTTCACATAATCCCAGCACTCAGACTGAAGCAGGAAGACTGCCCTTAAATTCCAAGACTACATAGTGAGACTATCTACAACACAACAAAAACACAAGGTTACAATAGTAACCAGACAAATCAGGAATAAGCCTGAGATTAGAAATCATGTTTCATCTGTGGTGTTAGGTGGATATTGGTATTTTTCTATGCCAATACTACTAAGAATAGATTAGAAGAGCCAGAGCTTCTCTTGACTTGGGGATTAGTGAAGCAGACAGAGGTACAAGGGGGTCAAGGGAATTAAGGAGTAACTGATAATGGAATTTAAGCAGATATGGAAATGAGCTCACACAGAAACAGTCTGAGAGAGAAATTGACTGCACAGAATCAAAAATTAAGGAAGCTGGATGCAGTTAGCAACCAAAAATATGAAGTTCTGATCATAAGTTACTATTAAGAAACTGCTATAGTCTTAGCAAAGATTAAATTTTAGGAATTTTTCACCTAGGTGACATTTGCCTGCAGCAAATATTTAATATTTAAAATACACAACCGTAATACTTAGTACATACCCATGAAACATAATAAATACTGAAAAGGGCTAGGGACACAGTATACTCAAGCTCTGGCCTTAAGAAAACATCAAAACCCAAAGAAACTCCCCACTGGAATTTATCAAACAGACAGTGATAATAACCATCTGTGTTTGTCTTAGTCCCATCATCCTGGATCCTTAGAGAGAACCTACTATCCAGACCTGCTTATCATTCTCTCTGCTTTTAAAAACATGTTTCACATTGCATACACTATTACCATTAAAGTTACACATGAGCAATGCATATTTTTCAGAAGCTTTGGAAAGCCAAAGCAACTCTTTTGTCACAAAAACCTCCCATCAATAAAAGGGCATTCCAATGGAACTTCTAATCTCCATCAAGATCCTCCCTCCCTTTTTTTTTTTTGAGACAGGGTTTCTCTGTATAGCCCTGGCTGTCCTGGAGCTCACTTTGTAGACCAGGCTGGCCTGGAACTCAGAAATCCGCCTGCCTCTGCCTCCCAAGTGCTGGGATCAAAGGTGTGCGCCACCACTCCCCGGCTTTCCTTCCTTTTCAATGTACACCTCTGTTATGAAGATCTGGAGAAAGGAATTGTCCAAGAACAGCCTCCAATCCAAGTCTGAGCAAAACAGAACCACAACAGATGAACTATAAAAAGTATACTTTAAGTGACTATTTAGACACAGAGTCTTATCTGGTGTGGTAGCAAATACCTTTAACCCTGGGATTGGGGGTAGGGGATATTGGGGGATGTTGGAAGAGATAAGCAGATCTCTGTGAGTGTCAGACTAGTCTGGTCTACATAGCAAGTTCTCAGACAGCCAGAAATACTTACCATGTAGCCAAGAATGACCTTGAGCTTCTGACTCTCCTGCTGGCCCTGACAAATGTATCTCCTTACCAAAGATCATAATTTCAGGATGTTTTTACTTGTGCTAAAACATGGAAAACTGAGAGTAGAGAAGTACTGTGATTATGGGCACCACCATGAGTCGCTGACAACTGAAGTCAGGGTTTAGTGCATAATGAGCAAGTACTTTACCAACTGAGCTACAGTTCTGGTCCTATTTTACTTTAAAAAAATTAAAAGATTTATTTTATGTATGAGTATACTATTGCGCTCTTCAGACACACCTGAAGAGGGCTTCAGATCCCATTGCAGATGGTTGTGAGCCACCATTTGGTTGCTAGGAATTCAACTCAGGACCTCTGGAAGAGCAGTCAGTGCTGTTAACTGCTAAGCTGTTTCTCTAGTCCCCTATTTTACTTTAAAAGTACTTACTACATAGCAAGTTCCAGGACAGCCAGAACTACATACAGAGATCCTGTCTCTGTTCCTTCCTCCAAATTAAAAAAAATATTATCACCTCCCAAATGCTGAGATTATGATGTGGACCACACCCAGCTTAAAATAGTCTTTAAATAAGGCAAACACAAAATAGTTATAGGCCACCTTGGGATATATAGAGATTTTTAGGCCAGTCTGGGGCATATACTAAGGTACAATTTAAAATCTGAACCAAAATTTGTACACAGGAGATGATGGTGGACATCTCTCACATGTGGAATAGGTTTATGCAGAAGTTGGAGAATTTAAGACTTATACAGAAAGCCCTGACTAAAGAAATAAACAAAAAACCCAAGCCAACCAACCTCCCTCAATAACTAATAAGCAAAGAAATACAGCACATAGGTCTGGGGGTGTACTCAGTGGCAGAATGCTTGTCCAGCATGCTCAAAGCCTGGGATTTGATCCTTAGTATCCCTTATACAGTTAGGCATTGATATAATCACACTTTACCTTCTTAAGAATGGGAGAAATAGCTGGACAGCAATGGCACATGCCTTTAGTCCCAGCACTTAGAAGGCACAGACAGGTTGATCTCTGAGTTTGAAACTGGCCTAGTCTAGAGTTGAGTTCCAGGATAGCCAGGGCTACACAGAGATAATCTGTCTGGAAAAAAAACCAACAAAACAATGCAATGGTAGAAGTAGCTGGTGACACACTTGAGAGGCAGAGGCAGGAGGAAGATCACAAGTTCAAGGTCATCACTGGCTATCACTGATCCTGAGGCCAGTCTTAAGACTCACAAGACCCTGCCTCTAAAACAAAACACAAAATATAAAAGTAAAATGATCTCCCTTCAGCTTCTGTCTCTTATGAAGAAGACAACTAAATAATCTAGGAACGCCAATGTAGTACATACTGCAGCTACTTGTCTGCCTCTCCAGTGAGAAGATACTATTGTAGGGAATTACTTCAAGTAAAATTTAAATATTTTTCCTCTTCAGCTCAGGGACAGCTACCAGGAGAGCTGAGTATCACTTATCATTCATACTTGTTCGTTCCTGGAGAGAACATTTGCAAACCACAATAGCACTTTAGAACCCTTTAGAAAAAGTCAATCTTTGAAAGAAAAAAAAAAAAACACAAATGCTTTGACTGGAGCAGAGCAAAAAATCCTGCATAAGAACAAAGTGCAAAACCCAGAGACTAGCTCTTTAGTTATGTTGTTAAAATATTTCTAACTTTTTTTTCCCTTGTTCCGGTCAACCCCGCTCACTCCCGGCCCTGCTCGCTCCCCTCCCCCCCCTGCTCAGATAGGCTCTGCTTGCTCCGGTTGGCCCCGCTCGTTCTGGCCGTCCCCGGTCTCGGCCCCACTCGCTTGGCCCGCTAGCTCTGGCCGTCCCCATTTGGCTCTGCTCGCTCCAGACAGCCTTGCTTGCTCCAGTTGGTCTCTCCGGTCCAAGGATTCATTTCTTATTATTCTTCATAAGTATGCTGTAGCTGACTTCAGACGCACCAGAGGAGAGCGTCAGATCTTGTTACGGGTGGTTGTAAGCCACCATGTGGTTGCTGGAATTTGAACTTCAGAAGAGCAGTCGGGTGCTCTAACCCACTGAGCCATCTCACCAGCCCTATTTCTAACTTTTATAAATATTTTTAAACAGCTATGAAATTTTTTTTTTAAAGATTTATTTTATTTATTATATGTAAGTACACTGTAGCTGTCTTCAGACGGTCCAGAAGAGGGCGCCAGATCTCGTTACGGATGGTTGTGAGCCACCATGTGGATGCTGGGATTTGAACTTATCACCTTCGGAAGAGCAGTCGGGTGCTCTTACCCGCTGAGCCATCTCACCAGCCCCAGCTATGAATTTTTAAAGACATTTTATTTTAAAATGTCTCATGTGTATGGATATTTTGCCTGCATGTTTGTCTGTGTACCATGTGTGAGATGGGACATATAGGTGCCAATTGCCATGTAGGTGCCAGAACTTGAACCCAGGTCCTCTACAAGAGCAGCTGGTGCTCTTAGCCTCCAAGCCATCTCTTTAGCCCCACTTTAATTTTAAATCATAACACTTGTTTTTAATAAAAAAAACAAGACAAATATTTAACCATTTACCCCCTTTCCATTCTTTATATTATCCTCTGACAAGGATGTTCTGAGGCAACAAGGTCCCAGAGATACATTGCAGCTCCCAGCAAAGGTAAGAGACACTTTAGAGTAGGTTTTGGGACCTCCAAATATTTCCAGCAAACAAAACCAGGATGTATGAGTTCTAGGCCCAATAAAAACTGTAAGCAGTCTGTTAAAGCTTGTGAACAAGACAGGAAGGTAGTTTTAATTAGTAGTTTGCTAAAGAAAATATTAGAAGCTACACCTGTAAAGCCTCACTAACATGACTTTGAAGACATGAGCTGAACAAGGAGGATACCAATGAATGCCACAAACTGTACATGGAAAAAGTCCAGGAGTTCTTACATAGAGAACTACAGCCAACTAAAGCTGAGTAGGGCAGGTGTCCTTCAGTGAAGAACACACCAATTGATTGTCTACTGCCCCACAATCAGCCCTGAAAACATAGTTCTAAGGAGGGAAGAAATGTTCCAAAACAGCAAACTCCAGGGCTGGTGAGATAGCTATTGTTCTTGCAGAAGACCTGAGTCCATTGGACCCCACCATCCATATTGGGTGGCTTATAGCCCACCTGCAACTCCAGTTTCAGGGAGTCCAATGTAGTTTTCTGATCTCCTTGGGTATTTGCATACATATGCATACACATATAGACACATACAGATCAATAAAAGTCTTTAAAAAATTGAATGTTTTTGAGATAGGGTCAAATATATCATGTGATACATATATTGAGTATTGAGATACTATTATCAAAAAACCAAACCAGTATACAGGGGTTAATGGTGGTATTTCTGTTGTAATCTTATGCCACAGAGAATTGACAGAGAAATGGAGTTTGAGGCTTATATATCAAGGCCAAAATCAAAAAACAAAACACAACACAAGTATACAGTGCTGGGGAACCAACTAAGGTTCAGGCACGCAAAGCAAGAACTCCACCACAGAAGCCTTGCACCCAGCCCACAAACCAGGATTTTTCATGAATGAAATTATTACCTTATTTTGAAAAATTATATAGAAAAATTAGTTTCTTCCTCCTTCTCTTTCCTTCCTTCTCTCCTGTTTTTGTTTCAGAACTTACTATGTAGTCCAGGTTGTCCTCAAACAGGGACAATCTTCTTGTCTCAGCCTGCTAAGGCTGGTTATACAAGCCACCATATCTGGAACTATTTTCTTTTGAATTTCTTTGCTCAACTATGTTGCAATTAAACTCATATCTGTTATTTTCCAAAAGTGGTTCAGAATTCCTCCATGAAGTGCAGCATGCAGTTTTTGTTTTGTTATTACCAAAACAAACAAATCAAAAGAGTTACTTATCTCCAGACTTTGGGGCACATAGGTGATTCTCATTCCTTCTCAATATATTAACATCCTCTCCAGAAGAAATATTATAGTTACCCACTTAAGATTACATAGCTACAGGAAGGAATAATATGCTCATGCTGATCTTTTTTTTAAAATTTATTTATTATATGTAAGTACACTGTAGCTGTCTTCAGATACTCCAGAAGAGGGAGTGTCTCAGATCTCATTACAGATGGTGTGAGCCACCATGTTGTTACTGGGATTTGAATTCAAGACCTTTGGAAGAGCAGTCAGTGCTCTTAACCACTGAGCCATCTCTCCAGCCCATTCATGCTGATCTTAAAGCAATTTTTAGAGCTTGAAAATAAAACACAGCTTTGCTCGTTAGGAGAGAAATGTGCTTTAGGTAAAAGTCTTGGAAATACTAAGTCCACATACAGGAGCTACTCACCCTCACTGTCTGTCACCTGCAAACAAGCCTACAAGAGCACTTGGAATTATTTGTCAGTGTGCTTCTTCCAAGTCCTTCTTTATGCACATGGTTTTAAAACAAGCTAAACCTGCCCCAAACAACCAAAGCTGGCCTAGAAGGGTAGGAATGCAGCACAGTGGTACAGTTTAGCATGTGTGAATTCCTGGGTTAAATCTTCATCACAGGAACAAAAAAACAAAAACTGCTACAAAAACTGCTCCAGGGCCAGACATGGTGGCTTATGTTTATAAACCAGCCTAGGATAAGTAAGAGGGAGTTGGGAGTGCAGAATTGCCACGAGTTCCAGACAAGCATGAGCTATAAAGTGAGACCATCTTTTTTTTTTTTTTTTTTTTTTAATGGTTTCTTTTCTCTTTCTCTCCCCCCCCCCTCTCTCTCTCTCTTTCTGTATAGCCCTGGCTATCCTGGAACTCACTTTGTAGACCGGGCTGGCCTCGAACTCGAAAAATCTGCCTGCCTCTTCCACCCAAGTACTGGGATTAAAGGCGTGTGCCACCACCGCCAGGCTTTTTTATGGTTTTTCAAGACAGGGCTTCTCTGTGTAGCTTTCTGGAACTCTTTTTCTGTAAACTACACAGGCTTAAAAAACGGGCCAAGAGGTGGTGGTGTGTATGCCTTTGATTCCTGCACTTGGGAGGCAGAGGCAGGCAGATCTCTTGAGTTCAAGGCCAACCTGATCTATAGAGTGAGTTCCAGGACAGTCAGAGCTACACAGAGAAACCCTCTTTTGAAAAACCAAAAGGAGTGAAACAAAACAAAAATCTAAATTGCTATGCATATATCCCAAGGCAATGATGAGGGCCTCTCACACATTTATACTCTCAATTCAAATCAAATGTGATAGGTGGAAAGCCCATGCTTTCTCCAATTATCCATTTAAGCCTCCCTTTGTTCCTATAGAATGCACAGCTAGCTTGAAAGTACATTTTCTAGCTAGAATATAGGGAGATACCCACCCTCCCCAAACTTAACCCCTGCTGGAAATATTCAAGCAGCGAGATGTCTAAATGAGAACGGAGAGTTTTGCTGTAATAAGCTATCTCAGAGACAATAGATGAACAGTTGTATTGTTCAGGAAAAGCCCAGGTTTTTATTTTTTGTTTGTTTTTGTTTTTATGATACATGGTTTCTCTGTGTAGTGCTGGCTTTCTTGGAACTGCTTTGTAAACCAGCTGACCTTAACTCAAGAGGTTATCCTGCCTCTGCCTCCTGAGTGCTGGGATTAAAGGTATAAAAAGCCTAGTTTTTTAAATTCTTAAAAGATTTTGGTGCACAAATGCTAGAAACATAAACACATAGGTACTTTTTTAAACCCAAGTTTTCTGTCTATTTTAGCTGGACTCAGCACAACAGCTTCACATCACTGTTTCATTAACTAGAATGGGAAGTGATTTTTTTTTTCTTAATTTGAGGTTAATAGGTATTTAACCAAACTATCAAGCTGTCTTTTTCAGTAATATATAAATATTTGACATCAAATAATTGAGGAGTAAAGTCTCAGCAGTTAAAAAAAAAGTACTTGCCAGTTTGAAAGTCACAGACAGTTTACTGTTCTATAATTAGATAAAGAGAAAAAAGAAGAACCCTTGGTAGCAGGAATAAGCAAGAGTCTTCCACAGTCTGGCATCTGCAAGGAAATGAGAAAAAAGTTTTTACTTCCTTTCAGTGACAGTAGTACCAACTACATCTGACAACAGTTGACACAACCCCTCAAACTCTTATAAGAGCTGTCCCAGAAATTTACTGTTGTTAATGGCAGGACACCGAGTACCTGCTGACCCTCTTCTCTTCAGTACCTCTGTGTACATGAAAATTTGCTAATTGAATTAAAAACATTCCTCACAGTCATTAATGTACATTTCTGTGTCAACAACTTCTCAAGTGAGAACTGAATCTGTAGGCAATTGACTACTTTGAACAATTCTTCAATAAATAAATTCTAATTAACTTAATTTTTCTTCTCAAATACTTTGTTACTCAATTAAAAATATTGATGTATATGTATCTGTGTGTATGAAGACTTTTAAAAATTATATTCATTCAGGGCTGCAGATATGGCTCAGTAGTTAAGAGCATTTGTTGCTTTTGCAGAGGACCCAGGTTTGATTCCCAACACTCAAAAGGTGGTTTACAATCATCTATAACTCCATTTCTGGGAAATCTGATACCCTCTTCTGACTTCCATGGGCAACAAGCATGCATGTGTAATAGTGAAGTTAAAAAGCTAAATACCATCCAGATGTGGTACCACATGCCTTAAATCCTAGCACTTAAGAGACAGAGAAAGGTGGATCTCCATGAGTTGGAAGCCAGCCTGGTTTAGTTCCAGGACAGCTAGGGTTACATAATCAAGGGACCTTGTCTCAAAAAAGTGGGTTGGGGTGAGTGGGAGAAAGCACTTTGTTTTTATCTTATGAGAAGCTTCTCATAAGTTTTCATTATAGAGTTGTCTTTCTTATTTACTAAACAGCTATATACTGTATTGATCATCAGACATTTAGTACAACATATTAAGAGAACAATTCAAAGCTCCCCATATTTATCCAGGTCTGTTCAATGTATTCTTTATGATACACCTTAGTGTATCTTTCTTCTGTGGCCAAATTTCATTTTCTTGTTTCCAGATATATTTAACAATTTAAAGTCAAAACCTACCAAGCTGAGTATGGGTGGCACACACCTTTAATTCCAGTGCTTATGCAGCAGAGGCAGGCAGATCTCTGAGTTTGAGGCTAGTCTACAGAGCAAATTTCAGGACAGCCAGAGCTATATAGAGAAATCGTGTCTCAGAAAAAAAGAGAAAAAGGTCAAAACCTATGAAAAGTGACTAACTGTTAGAAGAAACTGATAAATTTCTAGCAATGATTAAAGAGTATTTACTTTTATTATTTTTTAATGCTTTCTTTTAAACTTTTTTTTTTTTTTTTTGAGACAGGGTTTCACTATATAGTTCTAGCTGTCCTTGAACTCACTCTGTAGACCAGGCTGGCCTTTGACTCAGAGATTCTCCTACTTCTGACCCTCTTGAATGCTGGGATTAAAGACTGAGACACCATGCCTGGTTGGGTGTTTCCACATAGCTTTTCCAGTTCTAATCAGGAAAAACATAGGTCTGGTATAAAGTGGACTCTACTACAGATTTATCTGCTTCACTGTGAGATGGGTACTGGTTAGCAACAAACCAATTACTCATTTATTTGATAAATATTCACTGAAGGACTAGTATCTGCAAGACAGCTGAAATAGAATCCTATCCCAGCCTTCCTAAAGTCTCAATCTCATGAGCAGTAGGGCTGGGCAATCTTAGGCAAGGCAATCAAGCTTAGCTCTACGTCACACAGGGAAGAGCCTCCAGGTTTCATCTGGGAAAAGGAGATTTTTGTGAGGTTTTTCTCACACACACACACACAAAACAACTAAATAATATCAATAGTGCAAGACTCTTAAGAGACCCCAAAATTTTAAATGCCCAATTAGAAGAATATGGATTTAAAAAATGATAGTTAAACAGTACTGCATTGATAAAGCATTGCAGAGCAGTGAATCACAGCTGTTTGATTAATCTTACTCCATTACAAAAGGTAGGATAGATCTAGACTGTGACTTCAATGTCAAAACAAACAAACAAACAAAACTGTACACTAATATCAGGGAAAATAATTTAGCATGGTAACAGAATTCTAATTTAAGTAGTAAATGCCTATTCATTAGTATGTAAAGCCATTATAGAGGCTATATTCATAAAAAGTACATGCACATCCAAAGCTTTAATTTGGTATCATAATCTGAAAGAAAATTGGACTCAAACTGCTTTATGTCCAGTTAAATCTTGCTACCACCTGAAGAGATAGTGGAATGAAATACTTACTTGAAAAAGATGTTCAGTTACTGTGCATTTCCATCTACAAGAATAAACATTTCAAAATAAATAAATCATGTCGACTGAAATTCATTCTACCCTCAGTGCCTACTAAACACAAAAACACAAATTACTTTTTTTTTCCCCAGCCAGGGTTTCTCTGTATAGCCCTGGCTGTCTTGGAACTTATTCTGTAGACCAGGCTGGCTTCTAACTCAAGAGATCCACCTGCCTCTGCCTCCCACATGCTAGAAGTTTATGCCACCACTGCCTGGAATAAATACAAATTACTCTTTTTTAGAATATATAGGGTAGTAATCTTAAAGCAGAATTAAAAACTAGCAATGGGATTCCACTGAGAATCATGGAAAAAGAAAATAGTCTTTTACCTATTTTTTCTTTTTCTTTTTCTGAGACATAGTCTTAACAGACTGAAATCTTGATTCTCCAGTCTACCTCTCAAGTGCTGGGAATTACAAGTATATGCTACTGTGGCTGACTGTATCAAGCCTTTTGATATATTATTTAATGATCTCACTTTTGGGAAATTCAAATATTTAAATAAATGTGTTTTAGTATTTAAAGAGTTTTTGCCTGTGTATGCATATGCACCTATGTGGGTTTATGTGCACCACGTGTATTCAGGTGCCAATGGAAGTCAGGGCATTAGGTCTCCTGAAAGTGGAATTACAGGCAAGTGTGAGCTGCTTGATATAGGTGCTAGGAACCAAAACACATCCTCTGACAGAGCAGCAAGTGCTCTTAATTGCTGAGCCATCTCTCTAGCTTCTTTAAAGGGAATCCGTTCTACTCACTCAAAACTTAAATAGTAACAAAGACTGAAATCAAGGGACTCAAGTAAATTTGGATTTGGGAATAATACCAGACAGTCTGGATGAAATAAAGATCATATAATCTTAGGTATTTTGTTCTTTTCAAAAGTCTTTTAAACAGTTGTTATGTGTATGTGTGTGTGTGTGTGTGTGTGTGTATATATATATATATATATATATATATATACACACACACAATTTCTTTTTTCTTCCTTTCTTTCTTTTTATTTTATTTTATTTTAATTTTATTTTTTCGTTTTTCGAGACAGGGTTTCTCTGTGTAGCCCTGGCTGTCCTGGAACTCACTCTGTAGACCAGGCTGGCCTCAAACTCAGAAATCCGCCTGCCTCTGCCTCCCGAGTGCTGGGATTAAAGGTGTGCGCCACCACGCCCGGCTCCTTTCTTTCTTTTTAAATGTATCTGAATACATTCTCCTCTCTCCAGACACTTCAGAATAGCACTGGGTCCCATTACAGATGGTTGTGTGCCACTAACAGTTGCTGGGAATTGAACTCAGGACCTCTAAAAGAGTAGTTATTGTTCTTAACCACTGAGGCATCTCTTCAGCCCACCCCTTTCCTTTTTTTAAATTACAAAAACAAAGTGTGTCTGTATATACATATGGTACCACATGTGTGTCTGGCCCCTGGAACTGGAGTTGTAAGTAACTGTGAGCTGGTATATGGGTGCTGGGAACCAAACTTGGGTTCTCTGCAAGAGCAGCAACTACTCTTAACTGAGCCATTTCTCCAGCCCCCAAATGTGGATTTTTTTTAAAAAGCAAGGTAGACTGGTGGGAATTTAATACCTTTTTACCCAGTATGGGCTCAGATGTTTAGGGAAGATACCTGAACTCCATTCCCTATGCTGCTTTTTAGTACTTTCCTTCTTCCCTACCCATTGTCTTTTAGGTTACTGAAATACTATTTTTTGTTAAATTAATGCCTTGATAAGAAGATATGACTTTTTCTTAGCCAAAATTAATAGCTACTCTAATGGTCTCTACATATACCTAGTGCACTGACATTAGTGATACTCCACTTCAAGAAAACACCCTTTTGGGTTTTGTGCTCTTGCACTTTCTCTTTTAAAAATATTTATATTATTTTAAATTATTTATATGCATGTGTATTACTGTGGAGGTATGTACATATGAGAACAGGTGCCAGAGAAGTTGGATTATTTGTAAATGGAGTTTACAGGAAGTTGAGAGTCACTTTTCATAGATGCTGGAAACCAAAGCTAGATTCTCTAGAAGAGCAGTAGTTGCAAGATATTCTTTTTTTTTTTTTTTTTAAAGATTTATTTTATTTATATGAGTACACTGTAGGTGTCTTCAGACACACCAGAAGAGGGCATCGGATCTCATTACAGATGATCGTGAGCCACCATGTGGTTGCTGGGATCCACTGAGCCATCTCTCCAGCCCGCAAGATATTCTTAATTTCTTGTTTATAATCGGGCCTAGGAGTACCATGAGGTAAGTGAGGTGCTTTCAACACAAAATTTAGAGTCACACTACTTTCAGCATCAGGCTGAACATACCTAAATAATCAAACCAACTGTTTTTGTTACAATGAAAAGTGCAAGAACACTTTGACCTCTATTTTACTTACTGTTTTTCCATGGCAGAACATAGGGCAGAGACTTGGGAACTCGCATGCCTGAAGCAAGGTTACTCTTATGTTCCATAACTATGTTATTTGCAGGACTGAAAGAAAAAGGAATACTTTGATGTCATCATATCAGTATTCTTCAGGCACACAAACAAGACAATCAAAATGTGTTTTTAAATGGAAGTAACAACTACCACTCATCTGAAACGTGAACATAGTTCTCTCAAAAACATTCTTGCAATTAGAATGATTACCACTTCTCTGGAATGCTCCATATTTGTATTAAGATGGTGTGGTGGCACATGCCTTTAATCCCAACATTCAGGAGGCAGAGGCAAGAGGATCTTTGAATTCAAGGCCAGTCTGGTCTAACAGAGCCAGTTACAGGATAGCTAGAGCTACATGGAGAATCCCTGTCTCAAAAAGCAAAGCAAAACAAAAATAACAAAATATAGCATTTTACATTTACATTAAAAAAACCGATTTAAAAAATTTTTTATGTGTACTGGTACTTTGCCTGCGTGTGTCTGTGTGAGGGTCTTGAATTTCCTGGAACTGGAGTTAGAGACAGCTGTGAGCTGCCATGTGGGTGCTGGGATTTGAATCTGGGTCGTCTAGAAGAGCACCCAGTGCTTTTAACTTCTGAGCCATTTCCTTAGCTCCTTACATTTAAATTTTATAGAAATTGAGATAAACATCAATGCCATCTACTAGTCAGTAGAATGACAAAATGCTACCCCTGCCAGTCTTTGCCTCCTGAGTGTGAGTGCTGAGATTAAAAGTATGTGCCACCATGCTTGGCTGCAGCCAATCTCTTCATCAATTATTATTTTTTGTGTATGGGTTTTGTCTACATGTGTCTACACACCATTTGTGTGCTTAGTGCCTACAGAAGGCAGTGGAGATTATTAGACTCCTATACTGACATTTTTATAGAATTTCTGGAATTTTGGTTTATTTAAAAAACACAAAAATATTGTAAGAATATACTTTCATTTTAATCCCAGGTATAAGGTGTGGGGCTGCTTCAGACTGTCCACAGCAGCTGACTATGATTTGCTTCATGCTCTAGCAGAAGTGTGCTTTTTTTTTTTAGCTGAAGATAAATTTCTGCATTTATGTGACATATGGAATTTTGGCAACTTTTCAGAGGGTATATAAATGTTAGAGCCCAAACAGGTGGGATTGGTGACTGTTGTTCATTTAGAGGGGTTGGTTTCATTTTGTTAGAAGTCATGCTCAAAAAAGAAAAAGGAAAGAAATTAGATTCAGAGTCTCTCTCCTTCTCTCCCCTCTCTCTCTCTCTTATCTAGTGATTAGGTGAAACTGGGGGATAAAGGGTGGGAAAAAGAAGCAAATACCAGCTATACACTCCCCTGGAGCTGGAGTCACAAACAGTTTGGAGCCAGTATGTGGGTTCTGAGAATTGAACCTGAGTCCTCTAGAAAATTAACCGGAGTCATCTCTCCAGCCCCTAAAATAAATCTCTTAAGAACTGAAGCAAGTTTAAGTTGCCACCAATTAAAACTAATCTAAGTTTTTCTATGTTTTCTGATTCAAAATAGTATGCATTTAAAATTAGCTGACTTCAGTAACTAAGAAAAAAAGTTAAGCATTTTATGAGTGCTGGAGAAATAGCTCAGCAGTTAAAGAGCATGCACTGCTCTTCCAAAAGGCTTGAGTTTGATTCCCAGCCCCTGTATGTTCACAACCACCTGTAGTTCTGCCTCCAGGGACTCTCACACCTCTGGCCTCTGTGGCACCTCCACTCAATGTGCTCATTATATCTACACACATGATTAATGAAAACAAAATCAAGCATTTAGGGAAAAATAAAGCATAGCATTTTATTCCTTTATTCTCTAACCCTGAAACAGTCTCATTTGTATTTGAAATTTGATCTTCTAAGGTTTGAATGTGGGTATAATGAGAAATCTTACAGTTTTAAATTGGATAGAGAATATTAGTAGTAAAAAGAGATATTTTCTTTCTTTTTCATTAAGATGATCTAGATTTCTTTTTTTTTTTTTTCTAGATTTCTAATCTCAAGTAACATTTAGGATTTTAAAAAGATTCACATGTGTATGAGTGTCCACAGAGCCTAGAAGAGGGTATGGATCCCACAGAACTGGAGTTATAAGCAGTTGCTTTAAAGAGCAACAAGTGCCCTTAACTCCTGAAGTCACCCCTTCAGTCCATTCCCCTCCCCTGACAGGAGGTTTCTCTGTGTAGCTCTGGCTGGCCTGGAACTTGCTCTGTAGAGCTCAGGCTCATTTGGAACTTAAGAGATCCGATTGCCTCTGCCCAGGGTACCGAGTTAAAGGCACACACCACCACACCCAACTCTATATTTTTTGTCACACACCTGGATTTGGGGAGGTAGTGATGAGAGTAAGACCTTTTAATTTACCTGTTGTTTCCACAGAAACTGGCTGTACCCCAGACAAATGGGGTGCTAGTTTGTTCCCACAAATCTGCCAAAGGAAGAAAAACAGTTTGTGATACTGTTAGATAAAACACTGATCTATGTTAGTTAAATGTGTCAAATGAAAAATAATACAGCTAAGTTTGGAAGGGTGTAAGTAAAAATTGATTGAGTACCTGCTCAAGTGATACAGAATTTAACAATGAAGGATATAAATGCAAGAGTCATAAATAATAGTAAATGTGCCCAGTTACAATCAAGCACAGATGATACATTCCAATTTATGGGGAAAACAGATATAAAGAAGTACTTCTTCCAAGAAGGGTAGGCTATTCTATGTGTCTGCACAGTGATACAAATGTGGTAATTTGGGGGCCCAATAAAAATAATAAGGTGTTCCAAACAACATGTATGTTCAGTAAAAAAGAAAATCTTCCTTCTGTCTCAATCAAATGATTTGAGATTTAAATATGTGAAGGAAAAAAATTGTAGAGGTATCTCACCTTTATCCCAGTCTTCATCACAAGGAGGGCACTGCCATGTGCTCTCAGCCAGAGTCTCTTGTCCAAGGTTCCTGGTTTGGTTGACTGCAAGACAATAGAGATTTGATATATAAAGGGCAGGGGGTGTGGTATCTGCTAGGTTATTCTGCTTAATGGATTTAAAGCCTTTAAAGGCTGCAAGGTAGCCTATTGGATCTTTGTTTCTAAATATGGATAGGGTGAAAACTGACAGGAACAAGAAGCAGAAACAAAGATTGTTACCATATTTATGACAGTAACAGTATTATTTATTGAGACAGGGTCTTGTGTTCCTAGCTGGCCTGACTCAAAGGTGACCTTGAACTCCAGAACCTTCTGCTTCTACCTCTTGAGTACAGGATTATAAGTCACCACTACCATGCTCATTTTGTGGTACAGGAGCTGGAACCCAGGGCTTTATCCATGGGAGGCAAGTGCTCGACCCACTGAGCTCCATCTTCAGCCTCAAGGACTTTATTTTTAGACGATTTATTATAATAGTAAAATGAATCAGGCTGTTCAGAAGAGAAAGCAGTCTGACCTACATAGAAGCTAACAACCACTGCTACAATGATATAATCATCTCAAAGGCAGAAAAATATTCTTTTGAAATGGTGAAAGCCAGAAAGCAAGACAATGATGTAGCATAACTCCAAACTGAGCAGCTAACCCTGGAATCCTAGGGTGTTTCAGCTAGTCTGGCTTACCCACATCCTGCTCAATACAGCTCTTGTCATCACAGCTCGAGATGTGATGACTGATCTCAGCCCGGGGAACCTGGTGCCGAGCATTGAAGGGACAAGTAGCCAATTTGTTTGCGACATCAGGATGATTCTGTGGAATCAAAATTAAGAGATCAATTCTTTGTATTTCTTAAAATTCAAGGAAACTAGCTCAGCTTTTTTTCTATAAATGGCTCCCTTAACAAGTTTGTATCTCAGGTGTGGTGGATACATTCGGCAATGGTAGGCGCACTTATCACTGAAAATTGAGAGGGAATTATTCATACAGACCATGCAGCTCCTATCTCAATATTGTCAAAATGCAAACCTTTTGGTTATGACTGCAGGGATAACACACACACACACACACACACACACACACACACACACACACAATTTTAGTGGCTTTTAAAGAGTATTAACCATCTCTTCACTCTGTTTTCCAGACAGCACAGCCTGCAGTGCTGGAGGTCTCTGGGTGTCTTTGAAAGCTAACATTCAGGATCAACAGTAACAATGAGGCAGACCACACTGCAGTGGTGCCCTGCTATTGCAATTTAACATTGCTGGGAAATAGCTGTTGTAAGGGAGCTGCAGAGACAAGCTAATGCTTTTCAGGCCAACACAGAGACACTTAAAGTAATGATTCCTGAAATGAGGAACCGAACAAAAACCTTTTTTTTTGTTGTTGTTGTTGTTTTTTGGTTTTGGGTTTTTTGTTTTGATTTTTGAGACAGGGTTTCTCTGTGTAGTTCTGTGCTATCCTGGAACACTGCTCTGTAGATCAGACTAGCCTTGAGCTTGGAGATCCATGTGCCCCTGTCTCTGAAGTGCTGGGATCAAGGGTATGCCATTACCACTGCCTGGTAAACAATTTCAGCTATTTCATTTAGGAAAAGCCCAAATGATATATCTTTTTAAAAAAATTATTTATTTAATGTATGGATGTTCTATCTGCATGTAGGCTTGCATGCTAGAAGAGGATACCAGCATCTGATCCATTATAGATGGTTGTGAGCTACCATGTGGTTGCTGGGAATTGAACTCAGGACCTCTGGAAGAGCAACCAGTGCTCTTAACAGTGGAGTCACTTCTCCAGCCCTATTTATTTATTTATTTATTTATTTATTCATTCATTCATTCATTCATTCATTCAATATCTTGTTTTAAACCCAAACCAAGTATTTATTATCACCAAAATGTCATGGCAAATGTACCAGCAATAAAGAGATTTAAGAAAGGAGGGCTTGGAGAGATGGCTCAGGAGTTAAGAGCACTGCTACTCTCAAAGAGGAGCAGTCAGACTGGAGGCCTGACAACTGCCCGTAACTCCAGCTCCAGGTAATCTGACAGTCTTGTCTCTGTGGGTATTCACACACACACACACAAATTAAAAAAAAAAAAAAGAAAAAAAGAGTGGCAAGGAGGTGGCTCAGTGCTGGTCACCAAGTCTGACAACCTGAACTTGATATCCCTGATATTAAGGACCTACATAGTAGAAGGAGAGGGCTGACTCTCTTTCACAAGCACACTGTGGTCCATACATGCTTGCAAATTCATAAATATTAAAATGTTTTGCTATTGTTTTAAAGAGAGAAAGAACATAATGTTGGGTAGTAGGAAGTTAGGGAGGACCTGAGAGGAATTGGGGGAGGGAAACATGATCAAAATATTTTGTATGAAAAAAACTTTTCTCAATAAAAAAGGTTTTAAAGATGTTCCACAATTGAAACTCAAAATGTAAAACTAATGAGAAGCAGGCTGGAAAAACACAGAACTAAGGAACTTGCATGGATCTGGAGGGATGGCTCAGTGGTTAAGATTGCTTGTTGAACAATCATGAGGACCTTAGTTTGAACTCCTGCACCCAGTAAATAAGCTGAGTATGGTCTTGCATGCCTGTAATGCCAGCACTGGTAGGCAGCAAAGATAGGAGACAGCTTGCTGGATGTCAGCCTAGTTGCAAAAAACATAAGCCCCAGGTTCAGGGAGAGATCCAGTCTCCAAGAAATAAGGTAGAGTGTAGCTTCCTCTTGTGCACACAAGTGTACACACACTATATACACCATATTTACTGGAGCTAGGTACAGTGGCACAGATCTTCAATCCCAGCTCTTAGGAAGTGGAGGTAGGGAGATCTGCAGGTAAAGGTCCTCCTTTACTACTGAGGTGAGGCCAATAATGGCTACAAGAAGCTCTACTTAAAAAAGAGATGGCTCCGAGGTTAAGAGCACTGTTGCTCTTGTACAGGACCTGGATTCATTCAGTCCCAGCACCCACGTGGCAGATTATAATCATATGTAACTTCAGTTCCATATGTTTCCTCATTTACAGTTTCCTTTAGTTACAAGGCTTCCTCAGGCACTAGGTACAAACATGACGTATATGAAGGCAAAACACATATACATAAAATATAAATCTTAAAACAATGTTTAAAAAAAGATCTTACATTTAATTGTGTGTATTGTCTTTGTGTATGTACACATGAGTACAGGTGCCTGTGGAAGGCCAGAAGAGGGCACTAGATTTTGTATATTTGGAGTGATAGGCAGTTGTGAGTTGACTGATATGGGTAGCTGGAACTGAATTTGTGACCTCTGGAAGAACAGCAAGTACTCTTAACCACTGAGCCATTTCTATAGCCCTGACATCAATATTCTAACAACTCTATACAAGTACTTTTTAATTAACAAAGGACCTAATAGGTTACATTAGCTAGGTCTATAAAGAAGTAACCAGAGAGAAATGCTATTAAATAAATAAATAAAATAAATACATACATACATACATAAATACATAAATAGGAAAAAAAGGTTTGGAGCTGTAGAGATAGCTCAGTGGTTAACAGTGCTTACTGCTCTTGCAGAGGACCTAACTGTCTACATGGTAGCTCAGAACTGCCTATTAACTCCAGTTCCAAGAGATCTAACGCCCTCTTCTGGCCTCTATGGGCACCTGCGTGCACAATGTGCACACAAACTTACACTAAAAAAAAAAAAAATCTTAAAAAAATAAAGGTGTTGCAATGAACATTCGTCAGTGAAGACATGGACAGAGGGGTATACTGTGGGACACACTGTGACACACTACAGCTACCATGATGAGATATTTTGTATGCTTTGTTATTTGTGTGGTTTTAATTTTTTGGGGGTGAAGTTGTAAGGATGAGGTACAGATGCAAGGGGATAGGAAGATGAGTGGGACATGGATACATGATGTAAAACAAAGAATAAAGTTAAAAAAGGTAAAAGAAGGTGTTGAAATTTGGGGAGTTATTTTTAGAAACAACATTTTCTTGAGCTAACAATTTTTTTCTTTTTTTATTAGATATTTTCTTTTATTACATTTCAAGTGTTATCCCCTTTCCTGGTTTCCCCTCTGAAAACCCCCCACCCTATTCCCCTTCCTCTGCTCATCAACCCACCCACTCCTGCTTCCCTGTCCTGGAATTCCCCTACACTGGGGCATTGAACCTTCTTAGGACCAAGGCCCTCTCCTCCCATTGATGTCCAACAAGGCCTAACTAATTTTTTTTTTTTTTTCGAGACAGGGTTTCTCTGTATAGCCCTGGCTGTCCTGGGACTCACTTTGTAGACCAGGCTGGCCTCGAACTCAGAAATCCGCCTGCCTCTGCCTCCCGAGTGCTGGGATTAAAGGCGTGCGCCACCACGCCCGGCGCAGGCCTAACAATTTTAAACAAAAAAAAATCATAAAGAGATGTAATAGAGGGACTGGAGAGATGTCCCAGTGGTTAGAACTTATTACATTTTCAGAGGACCCAGATTTGTTTCATGACACCCACATGATGGTTAGTAACTATCCTTTAACTCTTCCAGAAGATCCTTCAGATACGTTCTTCAGACTTCTACAGGCACACACATGGTGTACATATACTTAATTAAATTAAAATGCCCATACACATAAAAATAAACCTAAAACTATTTTTAAAAGAAATAATGAACACATTAAACTTAATAAGGGAGAGTTTCTCATTACTAGGAAAAAATTAGTGACTCCTTTGTTTTTCCAAAAACCAAGCTAAAAATGGATGGATCTGGAGGGTGTCATCCTGAGTGAGGTAACCCAATCACAAAAGAACTCACATAACATGTACTCACTGATATGTGGATACTAGCCCAGAAGCCTAGACTACCCAAGATACAATTTACTAAACACATGAATCTCAAGAAGAATGAAGTTCAAAATGTGGTCTCTTTGCCCCTTCCTAGAATTAAGAACAANATGGCCTGGTTGGCCATCATTGGGAGGAGAGGCCCCTTGGTCATACAGACTTTATATGCCCCAGTACAGGGGAACGCCAGGGCCATTACGTGGGAGGGGGTGGGTAGGGGAGCAGGGCGGGGATGCGGGAGGGTAAGGGGAAATTTCTGGATAACATTTGAAATGTAAATGAAGAAAATATCTAATAAAGAAAAAAAAATAAAATAAATGTAAATCACGTAAAAAAAAAAACTAAGCTAAATAAATTTGTGCCTAATTATTTTTTTAAAAAAAGAATACCAATGTTAGATACAGATACCAAAAGTTTAGTATTTAATCCAAACTATATATAATTCATATTTAATATATTAAAATAATAGGTTCAATCTCTAGTACCACAAAAACCATGTGTGATTGTACATGCCTAGATACTCTAGAGACACTGTTTTTAAACAATGCTTTGTTGCTAGTTAGGAGGAAGAAAACAAAAGATTGAAATTTTATATACTTCAAAGAATAAAACAAAAACTTGTAAATATTGAAATTTAATAAAGGTAGACTTGCCAAACAATCTGGCATTCAATTAAAATATTTATGTTAAATTATTTGTTGCTTATAAAGCTTGGCTCTTCAGAAGAATTCAAGAGGCATTAAAGTGCATATTATAAAAATAATACCCTACCTTTCTGCACTTGATAAGATGATAAGGAAACCTGCAGGCCCTGATCTGGTGATTTTTATCATAGGGGCACTGTAATAACTTTTCAGGGTCCAGGGAGTCGACTGAAAGACAGACAAATACAGTTTAAGTATACAGTATAATAGGACTCTGTAAAACTAGACCACATTAGTGTTTTCAATAAATCCATAGTGAAAGAATAAGGCAGTCTAAAAAAAAAAAGTTTGATTAAAATAAAGTGTGACTGGCCTGGTGATAGGGGCACATACCTTTAATCCCAGTACTCAGGAAGCAGAGGCAGGTGGATCTCTGAGTTTAAGGCCAGTCTGGTCTACAGAATGAGTCCAGGATATACAGAACTATACAAAGAAACTCTGTCATCAAAAAAAAACCCAAAACCAACCAACCAACCAACCAACCAGTGTGATTAAATGATTAAAAGTGAAATAAACTATGAGACAATAAAATTGTGTTACCATTGGCTCTTAAGTACAGTAGTATCAGTAATGGTGTACTGAGGCTTCACTCACATTTGGCTTAATACAGTTTTCATTCTTATAATACAATGACATTAACATTAACTGTTTCCATTTCCTTTTTTTTTTTTTTTTAAAGATTTATATATTTTATGTGAGTACACTGTTGTTCTCTTCAGACACATCAGAAGAGGACATCGGATCCTGTTACAGATGGTTATGAGCCACCATGTGGTTGCTGGGAATTGAACTCAGGACCTCTGGAAGAGCAGTCAGTGCTCTTAACCTCTGAGCCATCTTTCTTTTATTTTTTTTCATTTTTAAATATTTTTTTTAATTTTTAAAAGTCAAAAGCATCAAATAAACATCATAATCAAACTGGTGTGAATATATGAAGACTGTTCTACTAATAATCCCGGTGGCCAAGCATTGAAACAAATGAATTTATGAAGGCTGGACCTATTAAAACCACCACAAATGTGTTACTTAAAGTCTACTTTTTTTTTTAAAAGATAAGTTTTATTGCTGGCCTAGAACTTGCCAAGTAGCTGAGCCATCTTTCCAGTCTCCCCTTTCCTCAAGCAATATGAACTAACCAGTACTCCCCAGAGCTGTGTCTCTAGTTGCATATGTAGCAGAGGATGGCCTAGTTGGCCATTAATGGGAAGAGAGGCCTTTGGTATTGTGAAGATCATATGCCCCAGTACAGGGGAATGTCAGGTTCAGGAAGCAGGAGTGGGTGGGCTGGGGAGCAGGGTGGGGGGAGGGTATAGGGAGCTTTGGGGATAGCATTTGAAATGTAAATGAAAAAAAAATCTAATAAAAAAAGCAAAAAAAAAAAAGTAACAATTTGTGGTCATTTTCATTCTCTAGATATTCCAACCACAGTTTTCCAACTAGCACACTAAAGTTGGAATGGACTGCTGGTGGACCAATATAACCAGTGTGGCCCACTGCACTTTCCAACACTTTTTCAATCTAGCTAGCCGTAGTTGAGAATAATCTCATTAGCATCCTTGTCTATTTCTAGTTAAGAAGTTGATAGCTTCAATTGAGTGTTTTACGAAGTATTAATAACTAGAGTTTTCCCCCTATTTGTTCTTTGCTTTATTCCTTCCTGTATTTGTATTGGCTGTTCTTGTTCCCCTGACAATGATCTCATTACTTTTGTCAGGTAGGTGATTTTACTTTTCATGTTTTGGAACATAGATGAGAAAAAAGTTCATTAACCTAATGATTACCAAACTGGCCAGCTAAAATAAAAATAAATTGTAAAGACAGAACCTCCTACAGCTAAGACATTTCTAGACACAGACTGCTGTGTCAAGAAAACCCTGAACCTATACCATGTTATTCAAAGCTGCCCTTAGGCTATGCCCCAACTCTTAACCAGCCTGGTTAAGGAAAGAAAGTTAAACAGTCCATTCTGAAAGCAAAAGGCACCTAATAAAACACTTTTGTCACCCCAGAAGGTAAGGATAAAAGCAAGACAAACAATTCACCATTGATAAGAAGCTTATAAACCAGGAGACTGCAATGAAAATCAGAAACCAGAGGGGAATTGAAACTGACAGTTTCACTGGAAGAGTGGTAAACATGGAATAAATTGCTAACCACGGTCATGATGCAAATCAGTTTGAAAGGTGATCTGAAGGACAGAACCGAATAGGGAGGCAAGGCCCCAGAGGACAGGCACGCTTATTGTGCCACTGAGTTCTTAGCCAGCAATCTCTTCTATTTCTGAAGCTTCAGAACACCCAGGGAGCAGTCACAGATGAAATTCTTATTAGTTTTCCTTCATTTAATCCATTCTATCACTAGAAAATGTCAGAATAGGGGTACCTCATGATTCACACATATTGTAACTGCCCATATAGAGCATGTGTCAAAGTTGATAATGAGAACTACCATAAACACTTTACTTAGTCTGGCAATTTAGGTCAGCTCTAATTTACTGTTCTACCTTGAAAAGAATCTGTCTATTTATCAATGATCCATCTATTTATCTACATACATCCACCCATCCATCCACTTATCAGTCATCCATTCATCCATCTATCTTGGTCACCAATTTAACCACTAATCAATCATTCATTCATCTATCTATCTCTCTATTATCTTGGTATTAAAATATGGGTCTTGAGAATGCTACACAAATGCTCTACCACTGAGTTACATCCCTAGTATTGTAAAAATTTTGTACTTATTATTGTGTGTGGTCTGTGTGTAGGTCAGAGGACAACTTTATAGATTCAGTTTTCTCTCCTACTTTTACAAGGATCCTAAAACTCAAACTAAGGTTGTCAGGCTTTTATGGTAATAAGCACTTCACCCTTGAGCCATCTCAGTGGGCTACTGGTTTATCTTTTGATGGTCTTTTTGTGAAGCCCATGATGGCCTAGAAGTTGTGATCCTCATGATTCAGCTTCCTATGAGTTGGGATTGCAGTTGTGTATCATTACAGTTGGTTCTCATATGTCTAATTACTTAAGTTTAAAGTGCTTGTTTCAGACCATTTTTTTTCAGGGTAATATGGCTGTAGTCTAAAGTGCCTTATTTAAAATTTGAGCATCCGTATACGTTAATATCACACAGACCTTTATTTCTCAGCATTTCAGGGAGGAATCTGAAGTTTTCACAACATACAGTCTAGTCAGGCATCAAACTACACATAAATAATGTATTATTTTCTAAAAGCAGCAAGTAGTACATACTGTAAGTGTCTTCCATGCTGATGGCAAAGGAGTCCTGTTCAAGTGCTAGAGGGAAAAGCATGGTTCAGAGAATCAGAAATGAAACGCATCAAATAGTAGCCCTAAGATGTGGAGTCATTCCTGGAACTGAAGCTTCCCCAAGTTCAATAAAATAAACCCTTAGCATACAACCTTCTCTCCAGTTTCTTCTTAAAGGCATTCTTTACTCCTATGACTAAGTTTAGCATCACTGCATAACTCACATTCTTGGAATAAATAGCTAGGTCAAATATGACAACTGACAAACTACATTCAGGTGACAACATAACAATTTATTTTAAGTGTTATTACAACACCTGCCACTGTTTACATGCTATTAGGGTTTGATGGTATTTAACATAAGTAATGGGGGCCAAGTCAAGGTCATAAAATGCCAGTATTTAAACTTCTGGATAAACTACTTTAAAGCTCTTATTTCCAGATGGAAAGATGATTAAATGGTTAAGAGCTCTGGGTGCTCTTAGAGACATCTGGGTTTGATCTCAGCACCCACATGGCTTACAACTGCCTATAACTCCAGTTTCTGGGGATCAGATGCCCTCTTCTGGCTTCTGTGGGCAAAATGCACACAAACACATGTAAAATAAAGGATACATCTCATTTAATGACCTTTCTTCTTCTTAAGAGACAAGGTTTCTCTGTATAGTTTTGGCTGACCTGGAACTCAATATGCAGACCAGGCTGACCTTGAACGCACAGAGATCCATCTGCCTCTGCCTCCTGAGTTCGGGGATTAAAGGCATTTTCAACCATACCCGGCTTAGTAACTTTTCTTAATCATGATCAGAAAATGTCACACCAATGTTCCCTTTCTAGCCATTCTTCATTCTGTTCCTCTCATTTCCTATATAATAAGATAAATACTGTTTCAGTCAGTACTGACTACTTAACTGCACTGAGGGAATATATGTGAATGTTAAAAAAATTAAGAGCTCATAGAGAACACCTAAGAGAACAAATATAACAAACATGAAAAAAATTAAAAGAGGCAATGTCTCTGAGTTTGAATTCTCTTTTACTGGAATCTCTATTGAACACTGATTTAGTTCACTTATTATGGGAAAACTAATTTTGTATATAATCTCTCCCATAGGAATCTTCTGAAAATTGGATGCACATACAGCTGTTGTTTCTAGGTAAGCTCTCCTTTGGCCTCTCACAAAAATTCCACACCCCTTCCCCCCATTCTATGACATAGGCAGCATTAGAACCTTTGTTAGGCAATACCGGTGATCAACTAAACTCTAGTTTAGGATTTTGCTCCAGAGCCCATTTGTTAATGGCAATCATTAGGGAAACTATCTGAGAATTAAACTATCTTAATCCGTATGGAACTTCTACTACAGTTATGTCATACTTTGTTAAAAATAAAAAAAGGTTTCAAGGAAAAACCAAGAATTACATTTTTTTTTTAAAAGAACGATGAGTAAGATATTCAGCGACTTAGAGAGCTGACCTATTCTTTCTTAGCAAATAGACTGATTCCAAGTAGGCCAAGGACGCTGGAACTCATAACACCATCATTCAGCTGTCTCTTATCTTCCCCATCAAATTGTTAACAGGTGATTTGATTCCGTTCCACCAATAATAGGCTGTCAGTGAATTGGACAAAGTGAGAATTTGAAGCTACTGTTTAAACTGTGAAAAAAGTTGCAGGTCTCAGTAAAACAGTAATTTCTTTCCCCTTACCAAAAAGGACCCCCCCCCCTACATCCCTCACCCCAGATTCAAGGAGATGTAAATAAAAAGAACCAGGAGGAGGAGGTTACCTAAAAAACAAGGCAGAAAAAGGTACCAGGCAGCCAGTCGAACTGACGATGGCCGACGCAGCTGGGCTTAAGGCTGAAAAGTGAGGGAAGACACTACTTCGAAGGTATCTCATACATGAACGGCTTACAAGGGCTGACCCGAGCCAAGACCCTACAGCCTTGCCTCTTTCCTACCTCAGTCCAGAAGCTCTCCCCACCGTCGACTTCACCTCACAGCCAGGCCCCGGCAACGCCCACTTCCGGCCTGATGCCAGGGCGTGGCCGCACTTCCTGTGACTGTGGCTTGCGCAGGCCCAGTGCAGCAAGGCCAATGCCTACGGTGTCCTCTTTCTTTGGCTCACCCTCCTGCCCCTAAGGCGGCTTCTTGGGGTCTTCAGCTTCTTTGCTTTTAGCCTCCAATCTTCCTCTACTCTCTGGCCTAAAGGGTCCTACGTGGGTGGAGAACTTCCTTTGGTGACTTTTGAGAGGCAATCTTAGAAAAATCAGGGAAAGAATGGGACTGGTTGGTGTAGCGTGCTGTTTGTAAGGAAGCCTTGTTTGTGGAAGTTGTTAGAGTTTGAGAGTTTAAAAGAGGAATGACGGAGACAGATGCAACAGTTTAAATACAAATAAAAAAGGGCAGGGATTTTGTGTCCATGTAGTGCATGGAGGCTCGCAATTGAAAAGGCAGCAATAGTCTCAGAATAGTTGGGAGTATGGTACAGTGTTGGTGGTGCTGAAGGGAGTTTTAGGCTAGAGAGGACAGATGGGTCAAAGAACTCAAAACAGGAAACTCAAAACACTGCGAGCTTTGTTGAGTAAACACACCATTCTAAAACTGTTTATATACCTACCTAAATATACTTGTTCACAACGTACTTAGGAAAACAGGTACTAAATTGGACTGATGGTCAAATGGGAGTACAACATATGCCAGGAAGTGGTAGAGAGAGACTGTAAATTGCTATAAGGAAGAAATTAGTAGGACCTGAGATGACCTGGGGAAGCACTAGGGAGAAAAAGGATTTATACTGTAAACTTTATACTATAAATTTAGGTTATAAATTTTATAGCCTTTGAAAAAGTGTTGATACTGTGGGTAGATCTGGCAACACTATTTTAAAAATATTGAGTTGTAAAATACATTGATAGAAAATTTTGTACTGTCCAAAACTAGCAGGCAGTCTAGTTGGCTGCCTGCTGAAATACTGGGACTTCTGACACATTTTAGTGGGTAAGACCCTAAATACAGAAAGGATAATCAGAATAGCAAAACCAAGGTATCGTTGGTAAAAAGGATCTTGGGAATGTGACATTTTATTTTTACATGATGAATATGTAAATGGATTACCAGATTTGACCCTTTCCAGTCAGCAGGCTAAAAAGTGTATGCTTCATTGTTTTCAGTACAGAATAAGACCCTAAAAAGAGCTGTGGGGTAGAGGCAACAAGCCTGTCACCTCAGCACTTGGGAGGCTGATGCAAGAGGATTGCCAAGGATCAGAGACTACTTGGGAGAGCCTAAACTACAGAGTAACTAAAAAAAACTCGAACCCACTAAACCAGGACAAACCAGTCAAACAACTAACCAACCAAAACGTTAAAAAGTACTTTTGGATAGGAGATGGACTTAAGACATTCTTATTGCAGGATAATAGTTCTTGGTTATGTCTGCGTACTAGAATCATCTGGGGAATGCTTTAGACACACCATGAAGCTGGGTGATGACACCAGCTTTTAATCCCAGCACTCATAAGGCAGAGGTAGGGATTTCTGAGTTCAAGACTAGTCAGGGCTACATACACAGAGAAACCCTGTCTTAAAAAAACAAAACCCCAGCACTCGGGAGGCAGAGGCAGGTGGATTTCTGAGTTTGAGGCCAGCCTGATCTACAAAGTGAGTTCCAGGACAGCCAGAGCTATACAGAGAAACCCTGAAAAACCATAAAACAAACAAACAAACAAGCAAGCAAACAAAACCAAAACCAACCAACCAACCAACCAACTAAAGACCCAACCCCTCCCCACCCAAGACAGACCATGTAAATTCCTCTCCTTGACCAATTAATCAGAAGAGAGCCAGGCATAGTTATTTTTAAAACTTACCCAGATGATTCTAATGTGTGTCCAGACTAAGAACCACTGATTTAGGCACTGACTTGAATTTACAAAAGCATTTCTTTCACCTGGATGGCCTGGATGATTCAAGAAACAAGCTGTTAAGTTCTTTTTTTCAGAGACAAATTGCTTCATTGAAAACTTAGCACAAAGCATTTTAGGAAAAGCTGATTCTCTCTCTTTGTCTCTCTGTCTCTGGCAACTTCACTTCAAATTGTTAGGAAACAGCTTAAAACAATTCGTATGAGATTCTGAATTTTGAATTTCTCACAATATCATTCGTGTAGACTTAGTGAGGTCAGAGTTGTTTGAACGTAAATATTTTTTAAGGCTTTAAATTGCAGAGCTCTGGTGCAATTTTTATCCCTGTTGCTATGACCCATATAGATTTTTCATTTAGATACTTAGAGATGGAATTTTCTGAGGAAGAAAGAGCTAAGTACTTGAGAGAATGGGAACAGGGAGTTGTTCCTAAACCAGAACCCTAATTAGGCTCTACTGTAGTCCCTGATGCCTTGTCAGGGTGGCAGGATTCTCTGCTGGTGGAGCTGTTTCATTTAGTACCAGCAGATAAGCCCACACTAACTTGTAAACAAAAGCCAAAGCTGTCTTTCAGTGGTGATTTCGAAATAAAGATGTGCACACATCTGTTCCTTCTATTCTTAAATACTTTGTTCATTCTTTTTATGTTGTATTTGAGATTCCTGCTGAGTTTTCTTTCAGACTATTTTTTTTCCACTCAGGTTGATAATATTTGAAAATGGAAAAACAATGAGATCAAGTAATTTACACAAAGTTGATTCTAGGAGCTAAGATTACTATCCAAAACTGAATCTGACCCTTGCTGGTTCTGTGTATATACTATCATCCTTAAATTATATGTATATAATATAATATAATATAAATATGAATTTATAAATAGTAATAAGTAAAGCCAATGGTCAATGAATAAGAAGAACTCATGTGAATCTTCAGAAACATTCAATATTCGATAAACTGACGGAATGGCTCAGTGGGTTAGTGACTTGCTGCCAAGCTTGATGACCCAAGTTCAATCCATGGGACAAACTCCTGGAAGTTGTCCTATGACATTCACATGTGCACCATGATATACATGTGAACACACATCCAAGTAAATAAGTGTTATAATATTAATAAAAAGAACCTTTCAGTGTTTCAGAAATCCGAATACACTTTCATCCAGCAAAAGATTAAGCATTTTTTTTGTTTGTTTCTGGTTTGATTTTTACTGAGTCCTTGTTCTCTCATCTAATTATGATTTCTGATTAACATTTAAGCATATAGTTAAACATAAAAAGTATTCTATAGATTTAGTTGCAAAATCTGTCAAAATTAGGGCATATGGAGTTGGGGAGACAGCTTTGTGAATAGGTGCTTTTTCTCAAGCATGAAGACTGAGTTCATATTCTCAGCACTCATATAGAAACCTTACACACACACACACACACACACACACACACACTCATTTGTATGTATAACACCTAAGGTTTGCTAAACAAATTTCAGGTAATAATACATTGTTATTGACTATAGCTGCCATACTTTATAATTAGATCTTTAGAACTAACATTATCTAAAAGTATACTTGTAGACTTCAACCAATATCTATTTACTTCTCCCCACTCTGTAGACCAGGCTGGCCTTGAACTCACAGAGATCTGCCTGCCTCTGTCTCCCAAGTGTTGGGATTAGAAGTGTGCATCACTACTGTCTGCCTCCTCAAACAGTTCTCAGTGTCTCAGAGTAGATTTTTTTACCTCATTTGAGAATGTGGGTGTAATTAACTAGTAATGTCTGTAAGAAATCATCTACTCTGTAAATGAGTGTGAGACAAGAAGAGACTACAATACTTGAATCTTTTTCTCTCCTTATTTTATATTGCAGCTGCTTGGGAAGCCTGCATAGGAGTATAGATAGACAACAGGGGAGATGATGTGGGACCAGTGGGGTATGTTTCATAAGACATGAGGAATGTAGTCTTCCCCCATTTATATTGTGAATGAAGAGTGACAAGCTGATAACCTGACTTCAGGCAAGAAACTTTGTAATTAGAAAGTCTTTTTATTAGTCCATTGATATAACTTGCCCTGGTAGGAGTTTTTGAAAAAGAGAAACCAGTCACCAAGAATTTTGAAAGACTGATTTATTATGATAGAAATAGCCCAGAGTACCGAGTCTCTCTCTCTCTCTCTCTCTCTCTCTCTCTCTCTCTTTTATTTTTACCTCATCATGTCTATAAATGCTTTTCACATTCAGCAGCTTTAACTATGGGCTCAGGATCATGCCTGTCTTAAAATATTCCATGGTTTAATGATAATAAAGTAGAAACAAAGCTATATAAAGACATGTACTTATATTTGTTATGGGAACATATGGGAATAGCTACAACATTGGGGGACTTGGGGAGTATTTGAAGTAATTACATTTATTTATTTGTTTATTTATTTATGAATCAAATTTCTCTGTATGGCCCCGGCTGTCCTGGAACTTTCTATGTAGACTAGGTTGGCCTAGACCTCAGATATCCAATATCCTCTATTTCCTGAGTACTGGATTAAAGTTGTGTGTCCGAATTACCAGCTTGAGATAACTATGTTAAAACTGCGAATGGGCTGGAGAGATGGTTCAGTGGAGAAGAGCATTTGTTGTTCTTGCAGAGACCTTGGGTATAGCAATATAGCAGCTCACAACAGTCTATAACTTTGTAACCTTGACGTCCTCTTCTGACTTCTGTAGGCAGCAGACATGCACACGTAGGCAAAACACTCATACACATAAAATAAGTAAATCTAAAGAATTTAAAATTTATTTCTTTTTTCCTCACAGAATAAATACTCCTCACCTCCATAAGTTTGTCTGGGTTTTACTAAAGCTTGACAAAATGTTATGTTAGAGGCTAAAAAATAGCCCAGCAGTGCTGTCCTGTGCCTTTAATTCTAGTATGAGGGAGGTAGAGGCAGGCAGATCTCTGAGTTTGTTTGTAGCTCTGGATGTCTTGGAATTCATTACATAGACCAGGGTGGCCTTGAATTTACATCCACCTGCCTATTAGGGGATGATTCCATATAGGACGATATAATAAAGGTCTAAGCTGATAATATTTGGCCATATTCCTAGGGAACATTCTTTTGCCTTTATAGCCATTAAAAAGTCAATGTGCCATCCCATAAACAACCACCAAACCCAGACACTATTGCATATGCCAGAAAGATTTTGCTGACAGGACCCTGACTCTCTTGTGTGAGTCTATGCCAATGCCTGGCAAATGCAGAAGTGGATGCTCACAGTCATCTATTGGATGGAACACAGGGTCTCCAATGAAGGAGCTAGAGAAAATACCCAAGGAGCTAAAGGGGTCTGCAACCCTATAGGAGGAACAACAATATGAACTAACCAGTACCTCCCAGACTGTGTCCCTAGTTGCATATGTAGCAGAGGATGGCCTAGTCAGCCATCAATGGGAGGAGAGGCCCTTGGTATTGCAAAGATCATATGCCCTAGTACAGAGGAATGCCAGGGCCAGGAAGCAGGAGTGGGTGGGTTGGGGAGCAGTGCAGGGGGGAGGGTATAGGGGGCTTTGGGAATAGCATTTGAAATATAAATGAAGAAAATATCTAATAAAAAAAAGTCAATGTGAATTTTAAGAACCTGAATGTGGAGCCCTGTATGATGGGAGATGCCTATAATTCTGGCACTTGAAAGGTAGAGTCAGAAAGATTAGGAATTGAAGGTCATTCTTAGTTATATAGTGAATTTAAGGCTAGCCTGAGCTACATGAGATCCGCAGTAGCTGTCTTTTGCTGCTTTGTAGGTTCTTCTTTCTTCCTCTCTTCTCCATCTCTTTTCTTCCACCCTTCCAGCCTCCTAACACTAGAGAGGAGAAAAAAAGAATGGAGGAGTAAGGAAAGAGATCCCTGAATAAAGTCAGGGGTCAGAAAGGGGGCAATGTTATCATTAGACGACTTCCTGCTGATTGGAGCAGCAAGTTCCTTGGGGCAAGTTTGATCTTCTCTGTCAGGATATCTAACTTCTTCTTCTTGTTTCTTCTTTGTGCATGACTACTTAACAAATTTTGATCAACAGCAACCAACAACCATCCAACAAACCACCACCAACTCATCCCACCTCCTGGGGCCCTACTATTTATATATCTCCTGAAAAGTCCCCAGAATTCCAAATGTTACACAAATGTTTCAAAACCTATCTGCCACTGGCAAAACCACACCTCTACTAGAGCATGACTTGAATCAGAGTCAGCAGCTGCAGATAATCCAAAGAAACCCCATTTCCCATACCTGGGATTAAAACAAAAACATATTTTTATAATATTGTTTTTCAAAGAAACTGTCTTAGGGTTACTATTCCTGGACAAAACATCATGACCAAGAAGCAAGTTGTGGAGGAAAGGGTTTATTCAGCTTACACTTCCATACTGCTGTTCATCACCAAAGAAGTTAGGACTGGAACTCAAGCAGGTCAGGAAGCAGGAGCTGATGCAGAGGCCATGGAGAGATGTTCTTTACTGGCTTGCTCAGCCTGCTCTCTTATAGAACCCAAGACTACCAGCCCAGAGATGGCAACACCCACAAGGGACCTTTCCCCCTTGATCACTAATTGAGAAAATGCCTTACAGTTGGATCTCATGGAGGCATTTCCTCAACTGAAGCTCCTTTCTCTGTGATAACTCCAGCTGTGTCAAGTTGACACAAAATTAGCCAGTACAGAAACCAAAACTCTAAAATTGTACTATAATCCTTGCATGTGTCTGTGATATGTGTATGTATACACATTCATGCATATGTGCACATGTGTATAGGGATGTGTATAGGGATGGATGTGTACACATGCATGTGTAGATGCATATGAAGGCCAGAGATTAATGACATGTATCTTTATTGTTCTCTACTTATTTTTTTTTAACTTTTAGGTTGCATTTATTTATTTATTTTGTGTATGTTTTTGTATGGGTGTGTGCATGCCACAACATGTAGATGGATATTAGAGAAGCACTTTCAGGAGTGTTTTACCATGTCCTAGGGATTGAACTTAGTGAGCCTTGGCAGCAAGCACTTTTACCCGTTGAACCATCTTTTTGGCTCCTGTGTGTGTTATATGCATGCTACAGTTTGTTCTTTCCTTTTAGGTTCTAGGGATGGAACTTAGGTTGTCAGGCTTGGTAGCAAGAGCCCTTGCTAGCCGAGCCACATCACCATATTGTTTTTTGACGGTGTCTCTCACTAAACCCGGAGTTTACTAACCTTGGCAAGATTAGCTGGCTAGTGAGATCCAGGAATCTTGTCTCCAGAGCTAGGATTGCAGGTGTATGCAGTTATGCCTGGATTTTTATGTGGGTGCTGGTGATGTGAACTCAGACCTTTATAATGTGTGGAAAGCACTTTATAAAGCAGTGAATGATATGCCAGTCTCCATCCAGACCCTGTCTTAAAAAAACCCCAAACAACACATTGAAATGTGCAATGTCTCTTTTAGGAAATGAAAGCAAACTGAATAGAGCTGGTCTCAGTCCAAGTCTGTAGTCTCAAGCCCTCACTTGGAAGTGAAAAGGCTCACTTCAGTTTAGGAGTTCAAGATAAGCTTGGGTAATAAAACAAACAAAGTGGTAAACACTTGTAACTCTAGTACTCAGGAAGCTAGGAAGGAGAATTTTGAGTTTGAGGCTAGCTTGGACTATGTATTGAGAAACTCTCAAAAACAAACAAAAATGCTTGTATTACAAAAATTTAAGTGAGAACATCAGTAGGTCTCCTTTGTGTGATGTACGTAGTAGAAACAAAGTTCAGTTTCCTTTTGTTTTTGCCATAATTAGAGATAAAAAGATTATTTGCCGGGAGTGGTGGCACATGCCTTTAATCCCAGCACTTGGAAGGCAGAGGCAGGCGGATTTCTGAGTTTGAGGCCATTCTGGTCTACAAAGTGAGTTCCAGGCTACAGAGAAACACTGTCTCGAAAAACCAAAAAAAAAAAAAAAAAAAAAAAAAAAAAAAAAAAAAAAAA